>CAJQUW010005568.1:90000-91959 GCA_907163375.1 Prostheceraeus crozeri | reverse complement strand
ATGAGTTTTTAAAACAATACGGCAAACAAACAACTACAATTTTTTGATCTAAAGAAAATCGCAAATCAATTAGGAATAAAGAATTTTCACATATTGTTGAGAGACGAGTTGCAATTCCTAAAAAATAAGCCAACAGGAACCTTCATTTCCCGGAACAAAGTTCCAACTATAAATTTCATTATAAATCTTCACACATCAAATCAAAGAGGTGTACATTGGTCAGCGGGTCAAAGAAATAAAAATGGAGATAATTATTATTTTGACCGCCCAGAGGCTGAGAACTATTGGTTCGACTCATATGGACTTCCCCCAACAAAAGAGGTTAAAAAATTACTTGGCAATGGAATTTATAATACATTTCAAATTCAAAAACCGGGAACTACTTATTGTGGTCAATTATGTCTTTATGTTTTATTGAAATTACAGGAAGGAGTACCATTTCTAGATATTATGTTAGAATTGAATAAGGGAATTTCATTCCCGAAACGTTAGTTCCAATAATAATAATGATAATTAAAAATCAAGCGAAGCTAGCTAGCTACAGCGCCACCTAAAGGTTAAAGCTCACTCGTTGTAATTCGTTTTCATAAAATCGGCCTCTGATATCCTCATTATCTAAATCTTAAATTTCATAAGTAATCGGATAAGTTTGATTTATTTTACAAACTTCAAATATCTCTTTAGTCCAATAGCCTGCGAAAGCCTTTTTCAAATTTATTCTTATACTTAAATATTCTAACTCTATCTCCAATTTTAAATTTCGGCTTACGTTTCTGTAAATTCGGATTACTCTCATTCGAATAATTATTTTCGAATATTTTCTTTCGGATTAAATCAGGGTCGTCAGAAGCATTCTTTGGAGTTTCTTCAATACCTGAATGAATCTTATTGTTATACTCTTCTACAACTCCTGGTAATATCTTCAACCATTTCTGATTTCCTTGCTGAGTAAATTTCTTGAAAATTTTACTTTTCAATGATCTATTGAACGCTCTATTACTACACCCTTTCCTGCATTTTCAGTTGAATAATGAGCCTTGGGATGACTTCGTCGTTTCAAATAGTGCCTGAACATTTCTGTTATAAAATTCAGATCCCTTATCAACAAACAATTTCTTTGGCTTTCTATTACTTTCTTTAAAGATTTCTTCAAACGCATATTTAACTGACAGACCACTTTTGTTTTTTAAAGGCTTTACCCAAGCGTATCGTGTATATAAATCTATAGCGGTCAATGCGCATTTATAATCTTCTTCATTCGGCATATTGATTAGATCTGCAGTCCAAATATCATCTTTATTAAATACTTTATCTTTCAATAGATATTAGGCCTTCTATATTCCTTGTGAATTTCGGACGCGTAGGTTCGAGCGTTGCTCTCAGACAGCTTTGCTGTCGTTTCATTTAAACCCTGACCGAATAATATTTAGCTTGTAAAGCTTTCTTAACAAACATTCTTTCAATTCTTTCTCTAAATGTAGGATTTTGAATACTATCTAATTCTTGAATCATCTTCTTATCAGCTGCATGTCGAGAACTTTAGATCATGATTTCGATAAGCTAAATCATGCCTGTAAGCTGCGGCATCTACTCTATTTATTGGTTCTTCACCTGGTTTTGGATTATTATTCTCATCTAGTCTTATATCTAATCGAGTTCCTGGACCGGTATATGAATGACCAGGAAGATGTTTTTCTTTTGAATATTTACTCCAAATAAATCCAGGAAAGTTTTCTAATGTTTTTTGTATATCACCTCCAGTGTGCAGCGACGCTGTGCAGCCGACCGGTGTGCTGGCAATTTGAGGTTTTATGTATTTTAAGAGATAATCCATAGATCTAGATTTGAAATTTTTAATCTAATTAAATTTTCGGAATTTGTAGAATTCATTTTAAAAGATAAATAAATTTTACTATGGACAAAGTCGTTTTACCTAGAACAAGTTCGATTTCCATACAA
>CAJQUW010005568.1:0-85000 GCA_907163375.1 Prostheceraeus crozeri | reverse complement strand
AAATCTTTATTATTTTTAATTAAGTTAACGATACTTCCAATACCAGAAAAGATGCATGCCCCTTCTTTTTGAATTGCTTCTACACTGTCATAATGGTAAACAGATTTCATAGATGGTTCATGAGCAATTTTTTTATTTGAAGCAAAATGTTTAAGATTGTGTTTATAATTTATAGGCATTTTTTAGGATTAAATTTGACTTTTGGGAAAAAATATTTACGTTAATGTTTGCGCTAAGATTTACGTTTATGATCAAGATTTACGTTTGTGAATGGACAACAACTTCGAGATAACTTTATTAATTGTCTGTTGCACTTTATCTATTGCGTCAAGCAGCGTGTGATGTACTTTAATTTCCTTTCTATTAACTTGCATTTTCTGCTGATTAATCTTCAACGTCGTTTTAAGAGCATTTAACTTAATTTTAAGAACATCTAATTGTCTTTTAACAGAATCGAACTGTTCTTTATTTTCTTTAGAGTTTTTTTGTAAATTTTTCTTTAATTCATTTTCTAACTTGATTTTAAGATTTTTCATTTTATCAACTTTTTGTTTAAGTGAGTTTACTTCATTTATTATTCTATTCATCTTTTTTATTTGTTGAGTATTTTTAGAACTTAATTCATCAACACTTTTTTCGAATGTAGTTTGTAACTGCTTTAAATTTTTTTTAATTCTTTCAGGAAGTTTTTCTATTTCATCTTCTAATTGTTCTTTTAACATTTTTATCTGATGTTTATTTTTAATGACTGCAGATTTTAAATTTAAAGAAAGTAATATTAAAATTTTTGATTGTTCTGAAATCTTTTTAAAAATTTTTGCTATATCTGCTTCTAGCTCTCTATCCTTTTTATCAAGTTTTAATAATTTTTCGTTTAATGATTTGTCATTAAGTTTTAGCAACTTTAATTCATTCATCAGTGGAACCAAAACATCGTTTATATATTTTTCTTTTAAGTCATTGATTTGTGTATCAACATATTGTTTATTTGTTAACTCTGTATTTTGTTGCGGAAGAATAGAAAGATGCAATGGACCAGATAAAACGTCTCCAGTTTTCATGATATAATTTTCTATTTCTATTTCTGATTCACGATTATTCGGGATATATGCACCTCCACCAACATTTGGTAACATCATTTTTTTAACAATAAAAGATTTATATGTCATGGAAATAAAAATAAAATTTTCTCATGAAAATAAAAAATAATTTTTTCACGGTTCAACAAAGACAATGAATGGACATCAGATCACTCAGATTCCTTCCATTTCTGAGGCTTCCCCCGTTGAGGTTTCCATTTTTAAAGAAATTTTTTGAATACAATCTTCTGGTATATTAGGACAACGTGATATTTTTTGGGCTACCTAAATTTTCATCTGCCTACATTTTCGACCTTCGGCTACGTGATATTTTTCGTCCACGTGATATTTTTTAGATTACGTGATATTTTGAGACCGCCTAAATTTTCGTCCACGTGATATTTTGAGACCGCCTAAATTTTTGAAATTTTGATTTTTTTGAAAATTTGTCACTACCTACATTTTCGCCCTTCGCCCTTCGGCCTTCGGCCACGTGAAATTTGAAGTCTACCTAAATTTTTGAAATTTTGATTTTTTGAAAATTTTGAAAAATCCCGCAAGAGTGTGACATCCGGCGCAAGCGAAGCGAAGCGAAGCGAAGCGTCGCGCCGGATGTCACGCTATATACTACTTGTGTGGTCAGCTCTGGTCAGTAGGCCTCATGAAAAAAATTGAGCGTTTCCTTTGATGCAAGATTTCAGCATGAAGACGACAGAATTGTTTTATGAAAGTTGGCAGACAGCATGAACTATCAGTCAGCTTCATCATGATACACGGTTCCTAGGATTGGCTGTATGTGCAAAAAGATACAATACCAATAAGTTTTACCAAAAAGATGTTGCTAAAAAAATCTCACAAGATTTTCTCATTGATGAAGATGTTCAATTTCAATAACCTTTGTACCATGTGAAAGGTTATGTCAAGCACTTTAATTTGGCAAAGCGTTTAGCTTATGTCTGGTTAGCTGTGGTCAACAGACTTAAAGGTATGAATGTTTGGTCAATTCATTCACCGACACCTACAGACGAAACTATGCAATACAGAAAATTGAGATTATCACCATTGAATCAGGCTCGTGTTAAGCTTTCAGATGGTATATTGTTTTTCTAATTCGGACATCAATTTGTGCAGTATTCATTCAATTTGCATTTTTACCTAATTTTACGCCACTTTCGCGTTAACAATGTTCAACAACGGTCAACTGCACGCAACTTAACAACTTCTGTTGTATTAACGCTGGTGCTTTCGAGTTTGGGTTTAAAATAATGCTAGTGTTGTCAGCTCCAAGAATATGTAAGTTTTATCAAAATCGGCCCATCTTTTCACTGACAGTAGTAAGCTCATCCCAGGCGCAAGTCCAAAATGCGCAAACCCCCACCCACACCCCCATCCCCCCTCTGTCTGGCAGGTGAGGGAGTTTGCCAAGGATGTGTTGGGAGGAATGGGTCCGAGAGGAGGAAACGAGTCCCCCCCTTCTGGAAGGAAGGCAGGAGTGTTCGGGTAAGGGTTGGGCAGGAAAGTGATAGGAATGTGTGAGGGATAGAGTTGGAAAGGTGTAGGTGTTGATGGTGTTTGGGATGAGAAACGTTGAAAATCGTCACGAAGGAGGGTTTGGATTGGAAATTGGAGTTCAGATGTGGAATCTGCGTGAAAGTTTGGGTGGGGAAGGATGGAAGGAGGAGCAGCAAGGGGTAGAATCTCTGAAAACGGTCGAGTTGGAAAAAGGCGGGGTTGGGTGGTTTTGGGATGAGAAAAGTTGAATTTCGTCATGAAGGAGACCTCAGATGGGAAAATGTAGTGCAGATTCGGAATTTTTGGCCAATTTTGGGTTAGGAAGGATGTTTCCAGCAAAATCGGAGAGAAAAAAAATGTTGAGGACGTCCTCCCCCCCTCCTACCAACCTTCCAACTTTGTTCCAGAGATGGTAGAAAGTCGTGCAATAGCTCATTTGAAAGCTAAAAGTGAGAAAAATGCAGTGGAAAGCTCAGTTTGGACCATATTTCCTGGGTTGAGGGAGGAAAATGGCAGGAAAACGTCAGAGTTGAAAAAGTCAGGTTTTGGAGGTTTTGGGATGAGAAAGTCCATTTTTCGGTATGAAGGAGTGCTCGGATGGGAAAATGGAGTGCAGATTCGGACGTTTTGGCCACTTTTGGGTCTAGGAACGTCTTCCCAACTCAATCGGAGAGAAAAAGTTCTGACTCCCCCCCTCGGCAACGATCTTCCAACTTTGGTTGTAGACATCGTAGAAAGTCGTGCAATAGCTCGTTTGAAAGCTAAGAGTGAGAAAAATTCAGTGGAAAACATGGCTTGTTCGTATCTGCCTTCGTTTAGAGGTGAGACGTCATTGAAATTTTGGGACATTGAGGAAAAACGACAGATCATTCATATTTAATGATAATAATTAAAGTTTTTGAATAAAAAGCAGTCGTTTATGAGTCTCTGTAACTTGGGTCGTTTCCTCTTGTAAATAAATCCACCGGTTTTCATGTCAAATCTGGGGCCCGGATACCAACACAGTGATATGACGCACGCTGTGTCCGCTCGAGGTTGGATTTGTGGGTCGAGGCCTTGGAGCTGGGATAAGATCCCCTCTGAGTAATGCCTGTAACGGATTCAAGAGCTTAACACCCAAACGGTTGCTGGCTTGCTATCAGGCCTTCTTCGTCTAGCCTCAGTAACTCAGGCTTGGCAACGTCTATCGTTTGTCATTGTAACTTGGTAAAAATGGGACGGTTACTGCAAGCATTGACGTCAAACCTTTTCGCGTCATAGGGGAATCCGTCTTTGTGTTGGGAGTTGGTAACGGAAACCACGGTGACTGCCGATGCCCATACATGGTAAAACTGCTGTTGTCAAGTCAAAAGCATGACCAAATAAGGAAGGTCTGAATCATGGCTTTGTGCTCCCTAGGTATATAAACCGCGACTTTTCTCTAGTCTTCACTCCTGTTTCAAGTTACAAGACGAACGGTGAGTGCTCTGACAAGGTTTGCTATCAAACATTGGGATTTAGGATAAAGCTAGGAATCATACTCTTTAAATTTGGTTGACGATTTTATTCCAATTTTTGCTATCACATGTCCTTCAATACATATATGCAAGTACTATCCTATAAACGCTTGCTATCAAATTTTACTCTATCTTTACAGAATCATCATGACGAAATCAAGCAATGCAAAAATGTTGGTTGGCAAATGCAGTTGCGGCAAGATTGCCAGAGGTAGTGAGCTGAGGAAGCACATTAAAGAGGAGACGGTGGGCGCACATATGAGAGAGGTGTTGTTGAGAGTGTGCGTGCATCATCGGGTGGTATGTGGGGAAGGGAATGAGATGACGTTTATTAAGGATCACAACGAGTGTCCAAGTGGCAATATAGCTATGGCAGGGTTCAAGGAGTGGTTTGAGGGAGAGTTGTTGGAAAGGGAAGAGGTGAGGAAGGCGGTGGCAACGATTGAGGACTTGGTTGGGGAGAAAGTGGTGACGAAGGCGAGTGATGAGAGTTCGAGTGAGGAAGTTGAGTTGAGAGCGAAAATGAACAAGAAGGTTGATGTTGATTTGGATAAGGTGATTGAGGATTTGTTTGGGGATATCGGTGATCTGGAGGGGGAGGGGAAGGAAGTGGGTAAGCCGATGTTAGCGTCATCGCCACGGCGGGAAGAGGGGTATGATACGGAGGCATTTGTAAGGATGAAGGATCGCATGATGGGGTTGGAAAGTGTTAATAGAAAGGTTTTGAAGGAGAGTGAAGAGCTGACGGTGAAGGTTGAGGGGTATAGGGCAACGAGGGAAGAGTTGGAGACCATGAGAAGGAAGGAGAAGGAATGGATGGCGGAAAGGAGCGAGTTGATGAGGAAGGCAGGTTTGGTGGAGAGTTTGCAGGCGAGTTTGTCGATGAAGGATGAAGAGATAGAGCGGACGCGAAGCGTGGTGAAGGAGACGGAGGAGGTGAAGGGCATAAATAAGAGGTTGGCGGGTGAAGTTGAGCGACTGCATGAGTGTTTGAAGAGTAGAAAAAGAAGAGTGTATCAAGTCCATCTTCCCCTCTTCCAAAATAATATATGTGACGTCCCCACAATCACCGACGACCCCAATGTGACACAACAATGCTATGAGGGCGACGGAGTCCGGTGTCTACATATGAAAATGAACATCGCTGGAGAGCTCGAGGACTTCGTCGTCCGAAAAGTTCGGAAGAAGTTGCCTAGCAAGTTTCCTCAACATGATCATTTCCTTGCCGCCTCTAATCTCCTATTCTTTTTCTTTCAGAGTTTTTGCAGAAGTGAGAGTGTCGGTGGACGGAGAACGACCCATGGGCTCTTTTAAGGCCCAACCTTCTAATGCAGCTAAAGCGGTCCCAAGCCCGCCACATATCTACGGATATGGAATGCAGAGGGGAAGAAAAATGATGAATGGAATGGGAGGACATTCAAGCGCCACACGCAACACATCACAAACTTCTCTCTTTGCTAGTGAACAAGCTCTTGTCAGTGTCGTCAGAAAGTGTATCATGGTTTGCAAAGTTAGTGTAGTCAAATAATATTACCGCGACACCCGTTTGAGAAAGTAAAGTTTGATCATGACGTTTATTCGTGAGTATCGTCAGAAAGTGTATCATGGTTTGTAGAAGCAAAGTTAGTGTAGTCAAATAATATTACCGCGACACCCGTTTGAGAAAGTAAAGTTTGATCATGACGTTTATTCGTGAGTGTCGTCAGAAAGTGTATCATGGTTTGTAGAAGCAAAGTTAGTGTAGTCAAATAATATTACCGCGACACCCGTTTGAGAAAGTAAAGTTTGATCATGACGTTTATTCGTGAGTGTCGTCAGAAAGTGTATCATGGTTTGTAGAAGCAAAGTTAGTGTAGTCAAATAATATTACCGCGACACCCGTTTGAGAAAGTAAAGTATGATCATGACGTTTATTCGTGAGTGTCGTCAGAAAGTGTATCATGGTTTGTAGAAGCAAAGTTAGTGTAGTCAAATAATACTACCTCGGCACCCGTTTGAGAAAGTAGAGTTTGATCATTGAAGTTGTATTCATAAGTCTAGTCAGAAAGTCTATCATGGTTTGCAAAGTTAGTGTAGTCAAATAATATTACCGCGACACCCGTTTGAGAAAGTAAAGTTTGATGATCGAAGTTGTATTCGCAAGTCTAGTCAGAGAGTGTAGAGAATGTTGTACAAAAGTTTATACTGCAACACAGGTTGATAAAGTGAAAAAAAACTTCATCTGAATTAGAATCATTCTGATTGGTTGTTGAGGAATTCATTGTTAAATAACTATATAAGTGAAACGATTGCAGCACTTCTCATTCTCATCTATCTCATGATGGAAGGTACATCTCCCGCCTTAGAGATCTTTAACAAACTATTTGAAGTCATTGACGAGTGGGATGAAGACAAGTGTGAGCCAGAGGAGGAGTCCCGCACGAAAGTCGTCATTGAAAAAGTTGTGTGGACTGATGGTGAATTTACGCCAAAAACTACGCGTGTGAGGAAAGTGCCCGACACTCCCAAGCGCCCAAAACATTTTACAATCTATCCAAATTTAAAAGTGATCCCTCTCAACTTTGAGTGAAAAATAAACCTACATACTACATGTCTTTATTTTGCAACGTATTTATCTTGAAATGGAAATAAATGGAGGAATTTAGATATGGGGTTAGTTAACGCATTTATTATCGGTCTACTTTTCTATCAAAAGGGATCATACCATTAGAGAAGGTAGAAGATGATTTTGTCTACGTGTGGCATAAGAGTGACAAGCAGAACTCATGGCTCATTCTCAGATAACGTTGCTTCAATTGATTCACCTAAAATCAGTTTTTCATATGTTGAATGATTTCCAGTAAATATGTCTAGTGTCTAGATGATAGGATATCTTATTCTAACAATAGCTCCCAATCGATACTATGCTTACTCGATGATCCTTTCGAAGCCATGCAGCTTATATGAAGGAAAAACAACACTGTCATGATATACATTTATTCCAAATCGGCAATACGTTTCACCACCAGGCGAAACATAACATCAACATAATCAAACTCCTCTTCATTGCGAGGTTGGCTATTTGGGGAGAAGAGCTCTTGCCAACCTCGTAAAATGTTGATATCATTCTCATTTACTATGTCTTTCGCTGACACACTGAGGAATGCACCTCGCAGAATTTCTCAGTCACCATACTGCACCTCTGACTTCTCCGTCTCATCATCGGAGATGGTGATCGTTTCATCGTCGGAGATGATGATGGTTTCCTCCTCCTCCAACTGTAGCGGTTCGACCTCACCATTGTAAATATTTTTAACTTGCCTCTTACGTGGGGCATTGGGCATGAGTAAGGCATAGGCGTTCGGTGGTGTATCCATTTTAATGATATTATGAGGAAATGGTCATTGCACCGCACTTATATAGATTCTCTCTCCCTGCTTCACGCTCTCTCATTGGACGACAGCCATGTATCAATCACACTGCATCATTCTCATATATAAAGAAGAGTGTCTTGCATTTTACCATCATAGTCATGTCCGACACAGAGGAAACATTCACACCTCTTGCTACCTCAACTCCTACGAAGAAGGAAGTTGAGAGAAAGTTTCAACAAAAAGAGGAAGAGGAAGAGAGACAAATGATTGAAGGCTGCAAGCAGCTCACTCTAAAAACGGTTGAGAGTTAGCCTTTCATAAACGAGGCTGACTTTCAGGAGTGAAAAACCCTTTGATGAGACAGAGAATGCTCCAAACGGTCTTTATGAGACCACGGCCTTAACGGTTACCTAATCAAGAAAGAAAATACATTGACTGCGCCACACGCAACATTAGTGATTTGATGTTATCTGACGAAAATGAAGTGTTAAGACAGTACGACCACCAATGAATTGAATAGGATTACCACTATCATCATAGATACCAAATTTGCAATGGGATAGTCGTGATACATTGACTGGAATGTATACCTTGTTCAGGAACTCCCTGTGCATGGTCACGCCAAAGTCGCCACTGTCAATAGGAATATATCTTATAAGGGGAACCATTTGACCACCAACTTGTGTTGAATGGATAAAGTTAGTGTAAATGTAAAAGTGATTGATATTCATATCGAGCAAGGATGTTGAGCCACAATACTTCTCGTCGTAGAATATGTCACGTTTGAATCCTAAAATCTTTGACAACTCTTTTGAAATGTGAATGACCGTTTTACCATGTACACTGATACAGATTGTATTTTCTTTAGGATCATAGTCAAAATGATATGAGTGTAGATTTGATACGCCCTTGTTCAAGTATGTACAAACATCATAACCATTGCTATAATGCTTTGGAGGTATCGGTAACTTTACATTTGGTTTCCATGTAAGACTGGGACGTAAAACAGGGTCTGTACGTTTGAAATAAAGGACCATTCGACAATCGGATTGCTGTTCAGATGTTATTTTCACATTCCCCATTCATGGTATGACCATAAGACGTCTGTTTTTAAAGAGAGCAAATCGCGAAATTTAGAATTGATGTGAACAAATCCAATATGTGAACGCTCATAATCATTTCGGAAATCAATCCTTGCTTTATTGTGTACTCGAGTGAAGGACATAGATAATCCATTTATTTCATTTACCTGTTTGATCAAGTCATCAACAGTACCAGATTTAAAAAGCACAAAGCGCTCATGCATGCGATCAAGGGGAAGAAGGGTAATATTAAATTTTTTCCTGTGCCAATTTGGATATTTCTTAATCTGCTTTGATACTTTCATGGACACTTGAGCTCTCAAAGGGAAGGCACCGCCTCCTTTTACTTCTGCAAATTTTGTGATAGGTGGAAAGAAACGTGATTTAAGATTCAATATCTTTTGCAGAGGTCCACTCACATAAAATCCAAGGGAAATAGTAGTCGGTCTCATGTAGAGGGTAACTTTATGTAGATTTGGATCCATTTGCCAGAACCATAGATCCTTTGCCAAATCATTCATAACATTCAATAGGCGTTGAATTTTCATATAATAGTATGATTGCTCTAAACGATGACGGAATGATGGGTTTGTAGGTTGTCTCCATTTCAGGGGTGAAGCATTTTTAGCAATTGGTATGTCTGTATCTGCAGTGATAATTAAAGTAGGGCCATTTACAATCTCATCAACAGCTCGCTTTCCCCGACGGGTGTTTACTGTAGGAATAGAATTCCACTCTGCTGCATGTTTATTCAAGTTGTAGGTATGTACTTTATCATTTCGCTCTAGTTTTGGAAAGTAGAAGTCTTGATTCGTTGCAGTGCCTAATGTAATCTCTTCATTTGTAATGGTTCTTATATTATTCACATAGCTCAAATCTTGCAGGGCCACTTCCCAATCACCACTTAAGTCAATCGGCTGTGTTAAATCAGTCTCAAACTCAGCAGCTGTATTTTCATATCGCTCAGGTTGAGCATTACTGGGAAACACTGCTGTAAACTCCATGTTAAAGTATCAACATAAAGCGTCGTTTGCTTAGGCGTTATGTCGCATGACATAACGAACTGCTGCTTTCAATCTATTCACAGTAGGTACTTTCTGTCGTCCTAGGAATTTGGTTAAGAGTGATTGCCCTTTCACATAATGCACTCCCCTAAGTATGGTTGTACCACCTTCTTTCATATTGCGATAGTTGATACAACCAAATATGACTTGATATCTTGGTCTTCTACGTTTAAAATCTGCAAGGGTGTGAGATATTTTACGTTTTATTGATGAGCTCACACGGCAGCCATTTTTTAATTCCATTGCAATGCGACGTACAGGATTGATCAAATCGATGCCACCTACAGGTGATCGCTTAAAGCCATAATCTGTTAACACCATTTCCCATGCATGACCCATTCGCTGACGTAAAATCTGTAGTTTGTAAGCATGATTTTGCCAAGGATCGGCTATGCCGGAAAGAATTACATCTTCAATAGGTCTTGTTGCATGAATAGGTGATTTGATGAGACGAACTGCATCATCTAATCCTCGTCTCGCTAATGTCACTATTGCAAATGATAATAGGATGATCAATCTTAACATGACTTCGTCTATTTCTTATGAATGTTTTGCTTAAACGAGAAGACTAAGCAAACGTTTTGATGTGTCTAAAACTAACCATGATTGCCAAGCTCTCTTCTCAGTGTCATGTTACATGGAAAGCTCGACGCATTACCTTTTACGATACTCATCGACACGTTACAATAAGTTTATCACCTTTTCAAATGGATAACCTGCACGATGCTTTACATATCATGCATCATCCAATGTACTATATCCCTCTAGGTGGACGTCTATTCATTATTCGACGAGATTTCATTGCTCTTCATGATCAATATGGTGTTATACATTTTACATCCTCAAGTTGGAACAAGTATAGAGAACGTATACATCCTCGCATAATGACTTACCTTAAACAAACCAACACTCATAAGCATGAATGTGACAAGTAAACAATGTCCTCTTATCTCTACCTATTCATGTTTGATGACTAAATACAACCTATTCAATCACATGATCTACTTTTCCATTGAAGTATAATAAAGAAAACAAATTTTAATCGTACATATTTATTGAAGGTTTTTATAAAAGTTACGAATGCGCTTTTCATTGACTAGGGTATCATGTGAAAAATGTTTGCAAATGTCATGTAAAGAGTCATAATGTAGTCGTTGCATTACAAAGTAGAGGGCATAGGCTCCACATGTTGAAGACAAGGGATGTTGATAGGCCAAAGCATTGCGAATCCATTTTCGTGAATGACGGTTCATGAAACGTGTGACATAATCACAATTTGGTAAGGCCAATGAATCAAAGATTTCACCGCAATAGTTTTTATCAATAAACAAAACTTTCCAGTGTTTGCCGGGTAAGTGTGCTGTATCAGTATTCATGATAATGAATGAGGGTGGTTTTGGTAAAACTGTGGGCATATTATTAATGGAAAACACACCTCGAAATGCTGCAACAGTGCGTTCATCACCATGTTCTTGAACGACTCTCTCTAGCTCTGCATCAGATAACCAACTCATTAACTTGTATAAGAAGCGGAAACGTCACGTAGTCTGTTAATTCGAATGGTGGAATCGAACACAGCATAGATGAGTACATTGACTGTTTTCGTCAAATCTTTTTCAAAGAAGAATTCTAGTTTAAGTCCCTTCGTGGCAGTGCCCGGACGATAAGAAGCACCTGCTTCATTGTTTGCTGTCAAATCAAATGCATAAAGTGTATAACCTTTAGCAAATTCATCATAGGTCAAACCATTGGTGTCATCAGTATTCCAGTATTTAAAGGTCTCCATAATATTTTGATATGAGCGAGAATAATGTCCATTAGCAAAGTCTGGGCAAAAAGGAGTACCAGGAATGCAATCCGTATCGCGATACAATCCAATTTGATTTAAACCAAAGTTTTCAAAGTTGAGGGGATTCTTCGATATATTACCATTGTATGCATCATTTGCAATCAATCCCACAATGATCATTTTTGGTGAATGTATAGGAAACAAACTATCTTTAACAAAGCTCTTTTGCGCACGAGGAATGGTGTATGGATCTCAACTATGGATCTCAGTATGATTTACATCATAAATAGCATCATACTTCTTCAAACCCATCTCGTGACCATTAATCACCGAAGGATTCACTGTCATTCTTCGCACATAAAGTCTAACACTTTCAAACACAATCTTAAATTCAGTCTTTGCTCCATAAGTATTCAATACAAATTTAGGATCGTTCGGTAAGAGATGAACTCGCACGTCTACTTTTGACATTAATAAACGTGATTGACGGAAAAAGTCCAAGTATAGGGGACCATATAATTCACACACCCTACTTTCTGCAGTCCACTTTTCACGCGTGACAAATCCCTTGTTTTTGTCACTATCAAATTTACCAGCTTCATCTTTACACCAACCCATAACAGCCATGTGACTCTTTTGTGCTTGTGGCTGGAACTGCATGACTGTTGAAAAATATCCGAGATAGGGACAACTGTGTTGACCACCTTCAACCCGAGTTTCACCAATGGTCAATGATACATCCTTGAAGAGCGTTGCTATTGCCAAGTTATTCACGGCTACTTTGTCCCTATCATCAAGGTTGGTACCGTCCTTATTTACTATCTTAAACTTAACATGTAGATTTATGTCATTTTCATCGATGTACTCAGCATCATTTCCTGGTATTAAAAATTCAATGACACTAACATGAATCAATACTTGTCTGTGGATAACGAATGGATACATAATTTCTAATGATATCCGTCTGTATAGGTGTTCTATCAAATAAGCAAAAAGATGTGGTTTTACATTCAATATTTAAAACAGTCCACGTCGCCTGCGTTTGCTAGGAGGTAAACGAGATGCTCTTCGCTTACGTTTGCCTGAAGTAGAGAGTGGATTCATATGACTGATGACAGACCTGATACCAGCCTTACCGACATTCTTCAAACGCTGTATTCCATGACGCTTTCGCGATTCACGAATCGGCAATCTTCCTGAAAGCGCATCACTTGCTACATCTGCTGCTAATCCTACAGCTTCCTTTAAAGCTGATTTTCCCACATTTGCGATAGTGGGGAGCATCATACCTTTGACAGCACCCAATAGACTACCCCTTTTTGACGTCTCGATCCAGCATAAACGGGAAAGCCAGCTCCATGACTAGCATAGGAGGGGGCAGAATAAAACGTAGCAGTTTGATCCATAGATATTTATTTATTTATATTTACACAATTCATTACTTTGCTTAGGAACGTTGACTAACACGATAAAGGTCAGAATGACGAATCCAACTGTTCATTGAATTTGGATAGCCAGCCCATTTCACCAGGCTCCACTTTTCCCCTTGTCGCATTTGGTGGCGAAGTATCTTTTCAACCATGTAGTCATCATCTTCTTTGGTGATGGGTGTTATCTCATGACAATAAAAACTCCCTTCAATCTCTTCACCATGATAATCGCGAAGCTTGTAGGTAGTGGGATTGAATTTCTTGTTAACCTCAGAGACAGTAAATATTTCTTCCGTCCAATTGGGAAGATATCCTTTCGCAAACACGCTTTTCACTTTGGAAATGCGAACTTTGTCACCAACCTGAATGTCACGTTTACCTTGTGATGGTTGCCTGCGTTTAGCATTGATTTCACGGATTGTATCCACAATGTCTGGAGTTATGTCAGCAGGTTTGTGACCAATCATACGATGGACAGAATGATTGTAAGCGTGTACAGTATCTTGTAATACATCTGTCCACTTTTGTGTTACTTTTGCAGTGAAATAGCGCCATAGACGAGTTTTCAGCGTACGATTAAAGCGTTCGACCACTGCAGCCTTGTATGCACTTTTCACACTAAGCAGCTCAATGTTGTGTTCGCGAAATAAAGCACGCACATGTCTGTTTTCAAACTCTTTCCCTTGATCAGTCTGAATACGTGTGGGAATGCGTCCTCCACTGAAAATATTTTGGAAAGCCTTGGCCACTTCTTCACCACGCTTTGTCTTGAGTGGTTGAACCCAAGCATAACGAGAAAATAAGTCAATGCGGTCAATGGGGAAAGCGATAGCCTTTATTCTTTTTAGCTAATACAGAAACATCAGCCAAATCTGCTTGCCATAGTTCATCAATATCATGAACGATATAAGAACGGGTAGGATAAGGTTTTCGAGCTTGTGTGTGCAATGTATATACAGGTTGAGCTTTTAACCATCTCTTCACTTGTTTCTGTGAATAACCACTTGCTTGTGACAACTTTTTCACTGAAGCATAACCTGCATAATGCTTTGGGTTATAGTAAATTGATTTCAGATGTTCATCCATCGTCTATTAAGAGGGATCGTTTATTTGCCTCAAGGTTTCAGTCTTTTTCTCCGCCAGGGTTTGCGTTTGTGTTTGAGCTTTTGCTACTTTTTTGAGCCGTCTTGTATGAATCACTTTTACAACATGTACTTAAGCAGTTCAATGACATATGAATGCTTGGTAACTCTGAACATGGGATGCAACATAGCTTCTTCATTAAAAGTCTGTGATAAAATCAAATGATGGATAACGTGTTGAAGGTTTTGGTACACGCTTCGGCAACTTCTCGGGTGTTTTCAAAGTTTGCTTGAATCTCTTTTTAGGTCTCTCTGCACTTTGCAACTTTCTCTTCCTAGGTGTAGAATCATTTTCCATTTCCTGTAAGGTATCACGACCAAGAATTGCTTTTGGGACATTGAATTTCTTCATACTTTTTAAAAAGAACTCCCATCCTGTAGGTGTAAAGTGACGACGACGATCACGAACAGCATGATTAATTAAATCTTCCACTCTTGAGTCCCTAATGACTGCACCATCATCACCTACCACTTCACCTCGTTGTGTGATTTTCAAGTTGGGTTCGAGACTTCGATATAAGCTCAGTGCGCGATTGCGATAGGGTTTGGGTGAACCAAGCGAAAGATCATTGCGTATTTTTTCTTTCAATTGTTTCATTTCTTCTAATGTAGAACTCTGCTTTATCAAACGATCATATGGATTTTTACTTTGTACAGCTTCTTGTTCATATTTCTGATTAAGTTGTGACATTTGATTTGTCCAAGGTTGATGAACACTCTGCATTGTAGTCAGATGTATGTATTCTTCTTGTGGAATAGCAATCATGTGTTGAAAACCACTCATAACAATTTATATATGCTCATGGGTTTCTCAAAGAGATGACTGCGTAAGCGATAATCTTCAGGACACTCCTGGGTAAAGTCCAAAAATAAATAATTATAGGGTTTTTCCGTAGCAGCCTCAAATACTTCAATCAATGCTTTTGACTTGCGAGGAAGAACTTGTCGAGATAGGAATTCAACTTGAATTTTATCGCGAGGATTTTTAAAGATGATGTAGTAATGTGTGTTTAAACTTCGAGTCCGTGCTTCCTTTCCACTTGGAAAAAGATTTTGCATAATAAAAATGATAAAGCATGGTTTATGATGAGCAGCCTTGGTAAACATAGCAGTTGCTTCTTGTGAGTCCTTACTCTCATTAAGTAAATCATCAAGAATGATAATATCATAGGGTTGAATATCGGCAGTGCTGATAATCCCCGGTTGAACCAAGTAACCCTTACTAACCAATTCACGATGTAAGTTATGTTGATAAATTCCATAGCACCAAACAACGCGATTCGGTATGCAGTCAAAAATCTCATTACGACGCTCCAACAATTGCAGTGTTAAATGTGTCTTCCCACTATGAGAGGGTCCTACGATACACATAGTGCGATTACAACGTAAACGGAAATCCATGTTGATTTTGATGAAAAGTCATACCATTTAACTTAGTATCTATCCATTAATGGCTTTATTTGCGAGAGCACCATCTAATCCTCCCAAAGCAGGACCGGCAGCTGCCATGATGATAGGCGCTAAAAGTGGTAAGAAGCCACTACGTTGTGATAATAGTTTGCGCTTTGTAGGAATTGATGTTTTTGGATTGCTCAAGGTGCGAAGAACTTAACCATGTCTGGCAATTGCATTGGCCTTTTTGCTATTTAATGTCATATAACGCACTTTTCGTATTTCCGCACACATTTTACGAATGAAGGCATTGTTTGCCAGCTTCATTGCCTCACATCGATGAGATGGCTTTAATTTTAATAAGCGACGAAGCGTGAGACAGAATTTTTTGTTTGCATTTGATTGACACTTTTGTCTGCGTGAACGGTGAGATGAACGACGTCTAGCCATTTTTACAGGTGGATGTTAGAGTGTTCTTTGCTTAAACACGACAGCAGCATCGAAACATCACCGTCGTAAACGCAATGAAATAGAGGAAGACATTGAGTACAGCACTAGTAAAAAGCAATACACTGAGAACAGCCACAGTACCAGTAGGATAGTCAGAAGCAGATACATGTGTGGGTAGCTGTAATGCATCATTCAGTGAGGTACTATAGTTCAATGGAAACAGTTCAGCTGTGTCGTTTGCTGATATGTTATGAGCCAGACATGAACAATCTGTTTGTATGACGATGTTTGTAAAGTTTAATGCCTTTGCATCAATTGTGCTTAAGTGGAAAAGGCTTCCCATAAGCAACGTGTAGAATACATAACTCCAAGCAAGGTAATGAAAGAATAACATGATGTAACAGTGATGAAAGTGTATTCGTAAACTGATTTGGTTTAAAATTATAAGATAGCATATAGTCAACATCTTCACAGTTTGCGTGAATGATGATTGCATTACTCAAACGATGTATCATCTCTCTACAATCACTGGATGATAATAGTTTTTCCAACACAAGAATCCACTGCCTTGTATAATCATGCTTTCTCTTTTCAATGAGACGATGATACAGTGGTGTCATGGTCATAGATGACTGTTTTAAATTCGACTAGGATTGCATCAACATCATTTATATACATTGACTGTTGAAATTATTTCTTGATCACAGATGGGACACAACATAGTTTCCAAAGGTACATAGCACGTAGAACACATAACAGAATGACAACATGGTAAAAAGAGAAGGGACCGCTCCCTTTTAAAGCACTCAACACAGTTCCGTTCACATAATAATTTAAACGTCTCTTCTTCCAATTTCTTTCTAAAGTCACTTTTATTGGTAGAGTTACCTGACAAATCAGTTGCAAATGTCACTTTTTTCTTTTTCACTCCAGATCGCACCAAGTTCATCCCATTTTCACTATCATTACATTGCAGCATGGAAAAATCCTCTATCCATCTTCGATCCAAATGATGATTCATAGCATGCTCATCTAGATCCATTAGTCTTTCAACTAAAGCGCCAGCTTTAATATTTTCATTTACATTTGTAACTCTTTCTATAGCCTTCAACGAATAGCCAAGCTCTCTTGCTACAGACCATGAAGTTGGGAAACGAATGCAACTTTTCATCTTCAAATAATTTCAAATGATCATGAGTGTCAGGAATAGACACTCAGTTGAATATGCTTGATATGACTTGTACACCTTTGACAGTATTGATGACTCTGTGTAATCTAATACTTTACTTTCACAAGCATGAGTTGTAGTAAAAACTATTTGACTGCACTAACGCTTACATTTCATGACGCTTGTGTTTCATAAAACATCATGATCAAACTTTTCTAACTATACATCAACCTGTGCTGCAGTAAAACTTTTACAAACCATGATGCACTTTCTGACGACACTGACAAGGGCTTGTTCACTAGCAAAGAGAGAAGTCTGTGATGTGTTGCGTGTGGCGCATGAATGTCCTCCCATTTCATTCATCATTTTTCTTCCCCTCTGCATTCCATATCCGAAGATATGTGGCGGGCTTGGGACCGCTTTACCTGCATTAGAAGGTAGCCCTTAAGAGGGCTCATGGGGCGTTCCCGACGAAGGGTGTTGAAAGAATGTGTTGCATGTATGAAAGTTGATCTTATGTTTTTAAAAAGACTACCGTCTAACTTGGATGGGACTGGCCGATCCTGCTGAGAGAGACTCTTAGTCTCTCTATGTCAGCGGCATCAACCTCCTCTACTACCACCCGACTGTTAGAGGGCGGTATATAGCCCCACTCTGTTGAATCGGTATCATCATCAACAGCCGGTGAACCAATTCGAGCAAGATTGTTATAAATCCTTTCTCGCTCTTCAGCCCGCTGAAACTCTTCAAACAGATTTCTCGGCTTCAACCGAGGCTTGTCAGGAGAGCTGACCAGAGTGTTCGGTGTCTGCATGACTGAAATGAAATTAAATGAGAGTCAGCGGTTTATATACCCAGGGAGCACAAAGCCATGATTCAGACCTTCCTTATTTGGTCATGCTTTTGACTTGACAACAGCAGTTTTACCATGTATGGGCATCGGCAGTCACCGTGGTTTCCGTTACCAACTCCCAACACAAAGACGGATTCCCCTATGACGCGAAAAGGTTTGACGTCAATGCTTGCAGTAACCGTCCCATTTTTACCAAGTTACAATGACAAACGATAGACGTTGCCAAGCCTGAGTTACTGAGGCTAGACGAAGAAGGCCTGATAGCAAGCCGGCAACCGTTTGGGTGTTAAGCTCTTGAATCCGTTACAGGCATTACTCAGAGGGGATCTTATCCCAGCTCCAAGGCCTCGACCCACAAATCCAACCTCGAGCGGACACAGCGTGCGTCATATCACTGTGTTGGTATCCGGGCCCCAGATTTGACATGAAAACCGGTGGATTTATTTACAAGAGGAAACGACCCAAGTTACAGAGACTCATAAACGACTGCTTTTTATTCAAAAACTTTAATTATTATCATTAAATATGAATTTAAATTTTTCAGTATTCATAAAACGTTTATAAGTAGTCTGTCACCTACAGCACAGCAAGAGCTGTCGAATGTTTTTTGAATCAAGTCTAAAGGACTTGTAGAAGCAAAGTTATAGCCGTTTGAAGATTTCGGCCTACTATCATCAAATGGTCAGTCATGCTATACTGACTAACCTATAAGTCTGACACCTTAGCTGATATCAGCAATGGAAAGTCAGAAGTCCGATATCGGAACTCAAGAGAAACGACTTACCTGTAGTCAGTTTCTCAACTTAGTGAAATTCCTCTCCCGATCCCGTTCTTATATACTCTGTCAATATGCAATCGGCAATCCATGCAGGGGGGAGGGCAAACCATTATTTGTTACAAATTTGACGCTGATTCCAAATCTGGTCTCTGTTTTCCTGTCCGAGGCTTGATTCACCCGCTAGAGCGATTATCATAAACATTCTAACTCTGTCGTTTTTCCTCAATGTCCCAAAATTTCAATGACGTCTCACCTCTAAACGAAGGCAGATACGAACAAGCCATGTTTTCCACTGAATTTGTCTCACTCTTAGCTTTCAAACGAGCTATTGCACGACTTTCTACGATGTCTACAACCAAAGTTGGAAGATCGTTGTCGAGGGGGGGGTCAGAACTTTTTCTCTCCGATTGAGTTGGGAAGACGTTCCTAGACCCAAAAGTGGCCAAAACGTCCGAATCTGCACTCCATTTTCCCATCCGAGCACTCCTTCATACCGAAAAATGGACTTTCTCATCCCAAAACCTCCAAAACCTGACTTTTTCAACTCTGACGTTTTCCTGCCATTTTCCTCCCTCAACCCAGGAAATATGGTCCAAACTGAGCTTTCCACTGCATTTTTCTCACTTTTAGCTTTCAAATGAGCTATTGCACGACTTTCTACCATCTCTGGAACCAAAGTTGGAAGGTTGGTAGGAGGGGGGAGGACGTCCTCAACATTTTTTTTCTCTCCGATTTTGCTGGAAACATCCTTCCTAACCCAAAATTGGCCAAAAATTCCGAATCTGCACTACATTTTCCCATCCGAGGTCTCCTTCATGACGAAATTCAACTTTTCTCATCCCAAAACCACCCAACCCAGCCTTTTTCCAACTCGACCGTTTTCAGAGATTCTACCCCTTGCTGCTCCTCCTTCCATCCTTCCCCACCCAAACTTTCACGCAGATTCCACATCTGAACTCCAATTTCCTATCCAAACCCTCCTTCGTGACGATTTCCAACGTTTCTAATCCCAAACACCATCAACACCTACCCCTTTCCAGCTCTATCCCTCACACATTCCTATCACCTTCCTGCCCAACCCTTCCCCGAACACTCCTGCCTTCCTTCCAGAAGGGGGGACTCGTTTCCTCCTCTCGGACCCATTCCTCCCAACACATCCTTGGCAAACTCCCTCACCTGCCAGACAGAGGGGGATGGGGGTGTGGGTGGGGGTTTGCGCATTTTGGACTTGCGCCTGGGATGAGCTTACTACTGACAAAAGTAGTAATAAAACGGCGAACACCCGACCGGCGCGCCTCCCTCCGCCTCCCCTCCCCCTCCCCCTCTGGAACGACAGAGGTTGTGGTCTGTCGTGGTCGGCCGCCGTGGTGCTTCGAGGCTGACTCCCCCCCCCTCTCGAACGACAGAGGTCTGTCGTGGTGTGCCGGCCAGGCTGGCGTGGTGTGCCGGCCAGGTTGGCGTGGTGTGCCGGCCAGGTTGGCGTGGTGTGCCGGCCAGGTTGGCGTGGTGTGCCGGCCAGGTTGGCGTGGTGTGCCGGCCAGGGTGGGCCACTGCCATCGTGTTTCTCGTCAAAAGTTGGGTGAACAATTGAGGCTATAGTATGTTATGATTTTCGTGAAATCTGATGAGTGTTGGGTTGAAAATGGGATGTTTCGAGTAGAAGCAGTGCTTGGGTGGGAAAACGGAGGCCAGATTCGGATTTAGCGTGAAATTCTGCATCTATATGGAGAATTTGAAAGCAATCGGAGAGAAAAAATTTTCGCTGACGCCCCCCCCCCCTCGGCACCGATCTTCCAACTTGCTTCTAGTGGACGGATTTTGTCGTGCAATAGCTTGTTTGAAAGCTAAGAGTGAGACAAATTCACTGAAATACACGGCATGTTCATATCTGCCTTCGTTTAGATGTGAGACGCCATTTAAGATTTTGGGAGATTGTCGAAAAACGACGGAGTTAGAATTTTGGACGTTTTGGGCTGTAGCTTCAAAACGAAGCATCGGAGAGCAAAACGGATTTCAGATTTGGAATCAGCGTGAAATTCTCTATCAACATGGTGAATTTCAAGTCAATCGGATAGAACAAATTTTTATTCACGAAATTTTTTTCGAAAAAACGACAGAGTTAGAATTTTTGCAATGGCTGTGGGCTGTAGAGCCAAAACGAAGCATCGGATGGGAAAACGGAGGCCAGATTCGGATTCAGCGTCAAATTCTACATGGAAATAGTGTATTTCCAGATCCATCGGAGCACTAGAACCGGAGATAGACGGATTTAAAGATTTGGATGATGGGTATTACGTCATCAGCTGATCGCCACACACTGTATAAGCTGGGAACCGACAGAGACTTGTCATTAAGACGAGAGCGATTGTCAAAGGTAGGTCGTCTCTCTGAGCTCCGATGATAGCTTCGGACATTACAAATTCCGGGTTTCTGTAAGAAACCGACTTAGAAAATTTCCTTGCTGAAGTCAGCTAAGGCGTCAGACTTAGAGGTTCGTCAGGAGATGGCCTTCGTCTCTAGGCCATAAAAGATTCCAAAACTTTAAAGGCTTGTAACTTTGCTTCTACAAGTCCGTTTGACTTGATTCAAAAAAGGTTCGGTCGCTATTGACCTGCCCTAAGTGATAGACTACTTACAAAATTTCATAAGTAGTGCTTAAAAGTTGAAAAATTTAAATTCACTAGTTTTGGAGGTTTTCTGGGGTTTTCGACCCTGCTGAATTCAACTAAGGCATTTATAATGTTGTACGAGGCGAGTTTCTCATGGTATAAGCGGCTTTTCACTGAAAGCGAGCAAGACACGGAGAGTTTTGCTGTAATATTCCACTGACAGGGTGTTCCTTCGGGACGGCGGACGATGCCGTAGTGATAAGTGTGGCAAGGGAGTGTGTCATAGTTTAGACCGAAACCGCTGGGGCAACTCATGTTGGGCATTTGACACAGTTCTCAACGTAGCACTTTGAACGCCAATCGGTTGAGTCTTAGCTATCTTGTCATGGGTGGCCTCTAAACATCTCCATTGCAAAACGCTGGTGAATCAAGCTCTCTACGGCTTGCTATCAAGCTGATCAAAGCAATAACTTGGGATGTTTCCTCAAGGTTTTCAAGTATGCTGAGTTCAAATCTGCTATCAGATTTCAAATTTAACTAAGTCTAAGGCAGCTTTGAGGGGTTAGATCCCAGCTACTGTTCACTACCTTTGACTCGGCGTTGCTGTTACCACTTCGGGGCAGTGACAATGATGTCTTAAGCTGTAAATAGCGGGTATCGGGGAAGATCTCTCACTTCCCTAGTGATCAGTACAAGGCCTTCGGGCTGTCGACGGGATCGAGTGCCACTCACTATACTCAAATCTATCATTCCTCACTAAGTGTAAAAATCATTGTTTTCCGTTTTTATAAACTAGGAATCAATCGTTTGCTATCAAATGTTTACGGACTTATAATCATTGTTTTCCCCTTTTCACTTCAGAAAATGGTTAACTACAATAATGCCAAGACGGCTTTCAAGCTCTGCGTTTGCAGAAAAATCTTTCGCAGTGATGCCTTTAAGAAACACCCTTGTGTGAATAAGCGAATGGTAGGGGCATTCGATACTTTTGCAGCAGCCATAATACATCTCGCCTTGTCGAGACGTTACCGGAGTGGCATGCGAAGCATAGCAGTTGCAGTCAACCAGAGCTGACTGAGGAGACGAAGCAAAGTCTCTTCAGCTCAGAGTTAAAAGCTCTGGAGACTCAGTGCGCTGTCGAGTCTATCGCGTCAGCAGAGCCTCCCTCATCTAGTGTGCAAGCAAAGGCTCTCTCACTCACCCCGATTGAGTCTTCTCCGAAGTCGAGTAAATCCTCCTCTAGCGATGAGTCGGCTACTAGTAGCAGCGACAGTGAGGAAGAGGAGGAGGAGGAAAAAGGCTCGGCGAAGGCTCACCTTGTCGAGAGTGTCGACCTCGATAGCGAGGTAGAGGCGGTGAGGGAAGTCGATCTCGATAGCGAGGTGCAGCCGGCTAAGTCATCGAGCAGTGGTGGGATTGCGGCTCAATGTCGCAACTTCATTATGCGCCCACCACTGGTCGATGACTATGACAAGCTGAAGAATGAGTTGGCAGTGTGGTAGAGCGACTGTTTCTTCTATAAAGCGAGTTCCGAGAACCTCTCGCGAGTCACTCAGGAGCTCAAGAAGACTCAAGCTATTCTTCTTGAGAAAGAAGGAGAGCTCGATCGCGAGAGGTTCTCGCACCTCGCTAGTAAGGCCAGAGAAGAACAGCTCCTGATCGAGAGAGAGAGTCAGGAGAAGGAGTTGAGAAAGATGAGGGAGGAGTTGGAAGGGCTGCGAAAGCAGTTGGGGAAGGTGGTGGCGACTAATCAGGAGCTGCACCAACAAGTGAGGAGTAGCAGTACTCGACGATCAAGTCGCCTCCACATTCCCCTAGATAAGAAAGGAGGTGTGCCCGCAAGACCGCTCCTCTGTGAACGTGGCAGAGACGAAATGTGTTACAGCAGGGCTAAAAAAGGTATCGAATGCCTTCATTTCACATTCGACCATAAGGAGGCAATCACAGGATTCCTGTTCGAACCACGTCCGGAGAAGATCTGTAAGTTAAAACAAGTAACTTAGAGTTCAAGATGATAACTAACAACTTCTTTCTTTACAGATATCAATGAGAAGCGCCCACCTGCTTCCGTCAACGAGCCGGAGAAGAAGCGGCAAGCTTGAGTCCCATATTCCTCCAATCATCCCGAGAACGACCCATCGGCTCTCTTAAGGACCAACCTTCTAATGCAGCTAAAGCGGTCCCAAGCCCGCCACATATCTACGGATATGGAATGCAGAGGGGAAGAAAAATGATGAATAGAATGAAGGGAGGACATTCATGCGCCACACGCAACACATCACAGACTTCTCTCTTTGCTAGTGAACAAGCTCTTGTCAGTGTCGTACAAAGGTTTTACTGCAGCACAGGTTGATGTATAGTTAGAAAAGTTTGATCATCAACGTTGTATTCGTAAGTCTAGTCAGAAACTGTATCATGGTTTGTAAAAGCAAAGTTAGTGTAGTCAGAAACTTTATCATGTTGTACAAAAATTTTATTGCAACACAGGTTGATGTATAG
The DNA here is from genome assembly GCA_907163375.1 of Prostheceraeus crozeri. Taxonomy (NCBI): domain Eukaryota; kingdom Metazoa; phylum Platyhelminthes; order Polycladida; family Euryleptidae; genus Prostheceraeus; species Prostheceraeus crozeri. Next base: position 61,304 of record CAJQUW010005568.1, on the reverse strand, counting down.
TTAAAAAGTTTGATCATCAACGTTTTATTTGTAAGTCTAGTCAGAAACTGTATCATAGTTTGCAAAGTTAGTGTAGTCAAATAATTTTACTGTGACACCCGTTTGAGAAAGTAAAGTCTGATCATCGAACTTGTATTCGTGAGTGTCTTTAGAAAGTGTATCATGGTTTGTAAAAGTTTTATTGCAACACAGGTTGATGTATAGTTAGAAAAGTTTGATCATCAACGTTGTATTCGTAAGTCTAGTCAGAAAGTGTATCATGGTTTGCAAAGTTAGTGTAGTCAAATAATTTTACTGTGACACCCGTTTGAGAAAGTAAAGTCTGATCACCGAACTTGTATTCGTGAGTGTCGTTAGAAAGTGTATCATAGTTTGTAAAAGTTTTACTGCAAGACAGGTTGATGTATAGTTAGAAAAGTTTGATCATCAACGTTGTATTCGTACGTCTAGTCAGAAAGTGTATCATGGTTTGCAAAGTTAGTGTAGTCAAATAATTTTACTGTGACACCCGTTTGAGAAAGTAAAGTCTGATCATCGAACTTGTATTCGTGAGTGTCGTTAGAAAGTGTATCATGGTTTGTAATAGTTTTACTGCAACACAGGTTGATGTATAGTTAGAAAAGTTTGATCATGACGTTTTATGAAACACACATGTCATGAAATGTAAGCGTTAGTGTAGTCAAATAATTTACCGCGACACACGTTTGTGAAAATAAAGTTTGATCATTGACGTTGTATGACTGACCGAACTCATCACAGCACTAGAAAGTTTTAGAAGGTTTTTACAAGTTAAAAATAAAGTTTCAATAGTGTGTACGTTAGACATAAAGTTTTAGCTGTTTGCAAGTTAGAAATAAAGTTTCAATAGTGTGTACGTTAGAAATAAAATTTTAGCTGTTTGTATATCAAAATAAAGTTTCAAGAGTTTGCAAGTTAGAAATAAAGTTTCAATAGTGTGTACGTTAGAAATAAAGTTTTAGCTGTTTGTATATCAAAATAAAGCTTCAAGAGTTTACAAGTTAGAAATAAAGTTTCAATAGTGTGTATGTTAGAAATAAAGGTGTAACTGTTTGTAAAAATAAGATCGCAAGATTTACTAGTTTACAAGTTAGACTAAGTGTAAATTAAAAATAAAATTATAACTGTTCACGAGTTAAAGCGTTGATGCAACGATGAACAATTAATAAGCTGAAAAGTTTTAGATTCACTTTAACATTACCATATGTTTACAGATAGAAATGTACACAGCAAAGCTACTTCATGAGTTAGTTTGTCAGGAGTGTATCATCTCAAACTTTTACTCCGACTGTGGAACATTGATTTCCATGATGAAGATTTAAACAGTTAGATTCGATGACGAACAAGATTTACTAGTTTACAAGTTGGACAAAGCGTTCTACTATTTGTAAATGAAAGATATCATTTCAACAGTTTACCAGTTAGAAATAAAGTTTCAACAGTCTACAAGTTAAAAATAAAGTTTCAACAGTCTACCAGTTAAAAATAAAGTTTCAACAGTCTACAAATTAAAAAATAAAGTTTCAATAGTGTTTGTAAGATAAGATCATAAGATTTACTAGTTTGCAAGTTAGACTAAGCGTTCTACTATTTGTAAACTAAAAACATAGTTTCAACAGTTTGCAGATTAAAAATAAAGCTTCATTAGTGTATACGTTAGAAATAAAATAAAGTTTCAACCGTTTATCAGTTAAAACTAATGTTTTAATAGTGCGTATGTCAAGAATAAAGTTTTATCTGTATGTATGTTAGAAATAAAATGAAGCTTCACCAGTTTACAAGTTAAGAATAAAGTTTTATCTGCTTGTATGTCAGAAATGAAATAAAGTTTCACCAGTTTGAAAGTTAAAAATAAAGTTTCAGTGATGTGTACGTTATAAATAAAATAAAGTTTCAACCGTTACCGTTTACAAGTTAAAAATAAAGTTTCAATAGTGTGTATGTTAAGAATACAGTTCTATCTGTTTATATGTTAGAAATAAAAATGAAGGTTCACCAGTTTACAAGTTAAGAATAAAGTTTTATCTGCTTGCATGTCAGAAATGAAATAAAGTTTCACCAGTTTTTAAAGTTAAAAATAAAGTTTCAATAATGTGTACGTTAGAAACAGAGTTTCAACCGTTAACAAGCTAAAAATAAAGTTTCTATAGTTTACAAGTTAAAATAAAGTTTCAATAGTGCGTATGTTAAGAATAAAGTTTTATCTGTTTATATGTTAGAAATAGAATGAAGTTTCACCAGTTTACAAGTTAAGAATAAAGTTCTATCTGTTTATATGTTAGAAATAGAATGAAGTTTCATCAGTTTACAAGTTAAGAATAAAGTTTTATCTGTTTGTATGTTAGAAATAAAATGAAGCTTCACCAGTTTAAAAGTTAAAAATAAAGTTTCAGTGGTGTGTACGTTATAAATAAAATAATGTTTCAACCGTTACAGTTTACAAGTTAAAAATAAAGTTTCAATAATGTGTATGTTAAGAATACAGTTCTATCTGTTTATATGTTAGAAATAAACATGAAGGCCCACCAGTTTACAAGTTAAGAATAAAGTTTTATCTGCTTGTATGTTAGAAATGAGATAAAGTTGTCAATAATTTAGTTTAAAAGTTAAAAATAAAGTTTCAATAATGTGTACGTTAGAAACAGAGTTTCAACCGTTTACAAGTTAAAATTAAAGTTTCAATAGTTTACAAGTTAAGAATAAAGTTTCAATAGTGTGCATGTTAAGAATAAAGTTTTATCTGTTTGTATGTTAGAAATAAGACAAAGTTTCAACCGTTTACAAGTTAAAAATAAAATGTCAATGGTTTACAAGTTAAGAATAAAGTTTCAATAGTGTGTATGTTAAGAATAAAGTTCTATCTGCTTATATGTTAGAAATAGAATGAAGTTTCACCAGTTTACAAGTTAAGAATAAAGTTCTATCTATTTGTATGTTAGAAATAAAATGAAGTTTCATCAGTTTACAAGTTAAAAATAAAGTTTTATCTTTTTGTATGTTAGAAATAAAACAAAGTTTCAACCGTTAACAAGTTAAAAATAAAGTTTCAATAGTTTGCAAGTTAAAACTAATGTTTCAATAGTGCACATGTTAAGAATAAAGTTTTATCTGTTTGTATGTTAGAAATAAAATGAAGTTTCGCTAGTTTACAAGTTAAGAATAAAGTTCTATCTGCTTGTATGTTAGAAATAAAATGAAGTTCAACCAGTTTACAAATTAAAAATAAAGTTTCAATAGTCTGTACGTTAGAAATAAAGTTTCAACCGTTTACAAGTTAAAAATAAAGTTTCAACAGTGTCTACGTTAGAAAGAAAGTTTTATCTGTTTGTAAAGTACGATCGTAGGATTTACTAGTTTGCAAGTTAGACTCAGCATTCTACTAGTTGTAAATGAAAAATATCGTTTCAACAGTTTACAGATTAAAATAAAGTTTCAATAGTGTGCACGTTAGAAATAAAGTTATGACTGTTTGTGTGTGTTTGTGTGTGTGTGTTAGAAATAAAATAAAGTTTCAACCGTTTACAAGTTAAAAATAAAGTTTCAACAGTGTGTATGTTAGAAATAAAGTTTTATCTGTTTTTATGTTAGAAACAAAACAAAGTTTCAAAAGTTTACAAGCCGAAAAATAAAGTTTCAACAGTGTGTACGTTAGGAATAAAGTTTTATCTGTTTGTAAGTTAGAAATAAAGTTTTAACTGCTTGTATGTTAGAAATAGAGGTATAACAGTTTATATGCTAAAAAGAAAGGTATAACTGTTTGTAAGACAAGATCGTAAGATTTACTAGTTTGCAAATTAGACTCAGCGTTCTACTAGTTGTAAATGAAAAATATCGTTTCAACAGTTTACAGATTAAAATAAAGTTTCAATAGTGTGTATGATGGAAATAAAGTTTAAGCGCTTTGTGCGTTAGAAATAAAGTTTCAGCCGTTTACAAGTTAAAAATAAAGTTTCAAAAGTGTGTACGTTAGAAATAAAGTTTTAGCTGTTTATATGTTAGAAACAAAATAAAGTTTCAACAGTTTACAAGTTGAAAAATAAAGTTTCAACAGTGTGTACGTTAGAATTAAATGAAAGTAAGAACTTCATCGCATGAGTATTCAAAGCATGTTTTGTAAATCAAATGTGTGTCGTTCTGACATGATAGAATCAAGTTTGACAAACGCGTTTGTCAAGTTCATTTGAATCTATTATGTCAGTACGACACACATTTGATCTACAAAACATGCTTTGAATACTCATACGATGAAGTTCTTACTTTCATTTATTTCTAACGTACACACTGTTGAAAATTTATTTTTCAACTTCTAAACTGTTGAAACTTTATTTTGTTTCTAACATATAAACAGCTAAAACTTTATTTCTAACGTACACACTGTTGAAACTCTATTTTTAACTTGTAAATGGCCGAAACTTTATTTCTAACGCGATTCTATCATGTCAATACGACACACATTTGATTTAAAAAACATGCTTTGAATACTCATACGATGAAGTTCTTACTTTCATTTATTTCTAACATACAAACAGATAGAACTTTATTCTTAACTTGTAAACTGGTGAAACTTCATTCTCTTTCCAACATATAAACAGATAGAACTTTATTCTTAACTTGTAAACTATTGAAACTTTATTTTTAACTTGTAAACGGTTGAAACTTTGTTTTATTTCTAACATACAAATAGATAGAACTTTATTCTTAACTTGTAAACTGGTGAAACTTCATTCCATTTCCAACATATAAACAGATAGAACTTTATTCTTAACATACACACTATTGAAACTTTATTTTAACTTGTAAACCATTGAAACTTTATTTTTAACTTGTAAACGGTTGAAACTTTGTTTTATTTCTAACATACAAACAGATAGAACTTTATTCTTAACTTGTAAACTGGTGAAACTTCATTTTATTTCTAACATATAAACAGATAGAACTTTATCTTAACATACGCACTATTGAAACTTTATTCTTAACTTGTAAACTATTGAAACTTTATTTTTAACTTGTAAACGGTTGAAACTTTGTTTTATTTCTAACATACAAACAGATAGAACTTTATTCTTAACTTTCCAACTGGTGAAACTTCATTTTATTTCTAACATACAAACAGATAAAACTTTATTCTTAACATACGCACTATTGAAACATTAGTTTTAACTTGCAAACTATTGAAACTTTATTCTTAACTTGTTAACGGTTGAAACTTTGTTTCAAACGTACACATTATTGAAACTTTATTTTTATTTTTTAAACTGGTGAAACTTTATTTCATTTCTGACATACAAGCAGATAAAACTTTATTCTTAACTTGTAAACTGGTGAAGCTTCATTTTTATTTCTAACATATAAACAGATAGAACTTTATTCTTAACATACACACTATTGAAACTTCATTTTTAACTTGTAAACGGTTGAAACTTTATTTTATTTCTAACGCACAAACAGCTAAGACTTTCTTTCTAACGCATACACTAATGAAGCTTTATTTTTAATCTGCAAACTGTTGAAACTATGTTTTTAGTTTACAAATAGTAGAACGCTTAGTCTAACTTGCAAACTAGTAAATCTTATGATCTTATTTTAAAAACACTATTGAAACTTTATTTTTTAATTTGTAGACTGTTGAAACTTTATTTTTAACTGATAGATTGTTGAAACTTTATTTTTAACTTGTAGACTGTTGAAACTTTATTTCTAACTGGTAAACTGTTGAAATGATATCTTTCATTTACAAATAGTAGAACGCTTTGTCCAACTTGTAAACTAGTAAATCTTGTTCGTCATCGAATCTAACTGTTTAAATCTTCATCATGGAAATCAATGTTCCACAGTCGGAGTAAACGTTTGAGATGATACACTCCTGACAAACTAACTCATGAAGTAGCTTTGCTGTGATACATTTCTATCTGTAAACATATGGTAATGTTAAAGTGAATCTAAAACTTTTCAGCTTATTAATTGTTCATCGTTGCATCAACGCTTTAACTCGTGAACAGTTATAATTTTATTTTTAATTTACACTTAGTCTAACTTGTAAACTAGTAAATCTTGCGATCTTATTTTTACAAACAGTTACACCTTTATTTATAACATATACACTATTGAAACTTTATTTCTAACTTGTAAACTCTTGAAACTTTATTTTGATATACAAACAGCTAAAACTTTATTTCTAACGCATACACTATTGAAACTTTATTTCTAACTTGTAAACTCTTAAAACAGTTATAATTGTATTTTTAATTTACACTTAGTCTAACTTGTAAACTAGTAAATCTTGCGATCTTATTTTTACAAACAGTTACACCTTTATTTCTAACATACACACTATTGAAACTTTATTTCTAACTTGTAAACTCTTGAAGCTTTATTTTGATATACAAACAGCTAAAACTTTATTTCTAACGCATACACTATTGAAACTTTATTTCTAACTTGTAAACTCTTGAAACAGTTATAATTGTATTTTTAATTTACACTTAGTCTAACTTGTAAACTAGTAAATCTTGCGATCTTATTTTTACAAACAGTTACACCTTTATTTCTAACATACACACTATTGAAACTTTATTTTGATATACAAACAGCTAAAATTTTATTTCTAACGTACACACTATTGAAACTTTATTTCTAACTTGCAAACAGCTAAAACTTTATTTCTAACGTACACACTATTGAAACTTTATTTTTAACTTGTAAAAACCTTCTAAAACTTTCTAGTGCTGTGATGAGTTCGGTCAGTCATACAACGTCAATGATCAAACTTTATTTTCACAAACGTGTGTCGCGGTAAATTATTTGACTACAATAACGCTTACATTTCATGACATGTGTGTTTCATAAAACGTCATGATCAAACTTTTCTAACTATACATCAACCTGTGTTGCAGTAAAACGTTTACAAACCATGATACACTTTCTAACGACACTCACGAATACAAGTTCGATGATCAGACTTTACTTTCTCAAACGGGTGTCACAGTAAAATTATTTGACTACACTAATTTTGCAAACCGTGATGCACTTTCTGAGTAGACTTACAAATAAAACGTTGATGATCAAACTTTCTAACTATACATCAACCTGTGTTGCAATAAAACTTTTGTACAACATGATAAAGTTTCTGACTACACTAACTTTGCTTTTACAAACCATGATACAGTTTCTGACTAGACTTACGAATACAACGTTGATGATCAAACTTTTCTAACTATACATCAACCTGTGTTGTAGTAAAACTTTTACAAACCATGATACACTTTCTAACGACACTCACGAATACAAGTTCGATGATCAGACTTTACTTTCTCAAACGGGTGTCACAGTAAAATTATTTGACTACACTAACTTTGCAAACCATGATACACTTTCTGACTAGACGTACGAATACAACGTTGATGATCAAACTTTTCTAACTATACATCAACCTGTCTTGCAGTAAAACTTTTACAAACTATGATACACTTTCTAACGGCACTCACGAATACAAGTTCGGTGATCAGACTTTACTTTCTCAAACGGGTGTCACAGTAAAATTATTTGACTACACTAACTTTGCAAACTATGATACAGTTTCTGACTAGACTTACAAATAAAACGTTGATGATCAAACTTTCTAACTATACATCAACCTGTGTTGCAATAAAACTTTTGTACAACATGATAAAGTTTCTGACTACACTAACTTTGCTTTTACAAACCATGATACAGTTTCTGACTAGACTTACGAATACAACGTTGATGATCAAACTTTTCTAACTATACATCAACCTGTGCTGCAGTAAAACCTTTGTACGACACTGACAAGAGCTTGTTCACTAGCAAAGAGAGAAGTCTGTGATGTGTTGCGTGTGGCGCATGAATGTCCTCCCTTCATTCTATTCATCATTTTTCTTCCCGTCTGCATTCCATATCCGTAGATATGTGGCGGGCTTGGGACCGCTTTAGCTGCATTAGAAGGTTGGTCCTTAAGAGAGCCGATGGGTCGTTCTCGGGATGATTGGAGGAATATGGGACTCAAGCTTGCCGCTTCGTCTCCGGCTCGTTGACGGAAGCAGGTGGGCGCTTCTCATTGATATCTGTAAAGAAAGAAGTTGTTAGCTATCATCTTGAACTCTAAGTTACTTGTTTTAACTTACAGATCTTCTCCGGACGTGGTTCGAACAGGAATCCTGTGATTGCCTCCTTATGGTCGAATGTGAAATGAAGGCATTCGATACCTTTTTTAGCCCTGCTGTAACACATTTCGTCTCTGCCACGTTCATACAGGAGCGGTCTTGCGGGCACACCTCCTTTCTTATCTAGGGGAATGTGGAGGCGACTTGATCGTCGAGTACTGCTACTCCTCACTTGTTGGTGCAGCTCCTGATTAGTCGCCACCACCTTCCCCAACTGCTTTCGCAGCCCTTCCAACTCCTCCCTCATCTTTCTCAACTCCTTCTCCTGACTCTCTCTCTCGATCAGGAGCTGTTCTTCTCTGGCCTTACTAGCGAGGTGCGAGAACCTCTCGCGATCGAGCTCTCCTTCTTTCTCAAGAAGAATAGCTTGAGTCTTCTTGAGCTCCTGAGTGACTCGCGAGAGGTTCTCGGAACTCGCTTTATAGAAGAAACAGTCGCTCTACCACACTGCCAACTCATTCTTCAGCTTGTCATAGTCATCGACCAGTGGTGGGCGCATAATGAAGTTGCGACATTGAGCCGCAATCCCACCACTGCTCGATGACTTAGCCGGCTGCACCTCGCTATCGAGGTCGACTTCCCTCACCGCCTCTACCTCGCTATCGAGGTCGACACTCTCGACAAGGTGAGCCTTCGCCGAGCCTTTTTCCTCCTCCTCCTCTTCCTCACTGTCGCTGCTACTAGTAGCCGACTCATCGCTAGAGGAGGATTTACTCGACTTCGGAAAAGACTCAATCGGGGTGGGTGAGAGAGCCTTTGCTGGCACACTAGATGAGGGAGGCTCTGCTGACGCGATAGACTCGACAGCGCACTGAGTCTCCAGAGCTTTTAACTCTGAGCTGAAGAGACTTTGCTTCGTCTCCTCAGTCAGCTCTGGTTGACTGCAACTGCTATGCTTCGCATGCCACTCCGGTAACGTCTCGACAAGGCGAGATGTATTATGGCTGCTGCAAAAGTATCGAATGCCCCTACCATTCGCTTATTCACACAAGGGTGTTTCTTAAAGGCATCACTGCGAAAGATTTTTCTGCAAACGCAGAGCTTGAAAGCCGTCTTGGCATTATTGTAGTTAACCATTTTCTGAAGTGAAAAGGGGAAAACAATGATTATAAGTCCGTAAACATTTGATAGCAAACGATTGATTCCTAGTTTATAAAAACGGAAAACAATGATTTTTACACTTAGTGAGGAATGATAGATTTGAGTATAGTGAGTGGCACTCGATCCCGTCGACAGCCCGAAGGCCTTGTACTGATCACTAGGGAAGTGAGAGATCTTCCCCGATACCCGCTATTTACAGCTTAAGACATCATTGTCACTGCCCCGAAGTGGTAACAGCAACGTCGAGTCAAAGGTAGTGAACAGTAGCTGGGATCTAACCCCTCAAAGCTGCCTTAGACTTAGTTAAATTTGAAATCTGATAGCAGATTTGAACTCAGCATACTTGAAAACCTTGAGGAAACATCCCAAGTTATTGCTTTGATCAGCTTGATAGCAAGCCGTAGAGAGCTTGATTCACCAGCGTTTTGCAATGGAGATGTTTAGAGGCCACCCACGACAAGATAGCTAAGACTCAACCGATTGGCGTTCAAAGTGCTACGTTGAGAACTGTGTCAAATGCCCAACATGAGTTGCCCCAGCGGTTTCGGTCTAAACTATGACACACTCCCTTGCCACACTTATCAATACGGCATCGTCCGCCGTCCCGAAGGAACACCCTGTCAGTGGAATATTACAGCAAAACTCTCCGTGTCTTGCTCGCTTTCAGTGAAAAGCCGCTTATACCATGAGAAGCTCGCCTCGTACAACATTATAAATGCCTTAGTTGAATTCAGCAGGGTCGAAAACCCCAGAAAACCTCCAAAACTAGTGAATTTAGATTTTTCAACTTTTAAGCACTACTTATGAAATTTTGTAAGTAGTCTATCACTTAGGGCAGGTCAATAGCAACCGAACCTTTTTTGAATCAAGTCAAACGGACTTGTAGAAGCAAAGTTACAAGCCTTTAAAGTTTTGGAGTCTTTTATGGCCTGGAGACGAAGGCCATCTCCTGACGAACCTCTAAGTCTGACGCCTTAGCTGATATCAGCAATGAAATTTTCTAAGTCGGTCTCTTACAGAAACCCGGAATTTGTAATGTCCGAAGCTATCATCGGAGCTCAGAGAGACGACCTACCTCTGACAATCGCTCCCGTCTTAATGATAAGTCTCTGTCGGTTCCCAGCTTATATAGTGTGTGGCGATCAGCTGATGACGTTATACCCATCATCCAAATCTTTAAATCCGTCTATCTCCGGTTCTAGTGCTCCGATGGAGCTGGAAATACATTATTTCCATGTAGAATTGGACGCTGAATCCGAATCTGGCCTCCGTTTTCCCATCCGATGCTTCGTTTTGGCTCTACAGCCCACAGCCATTGCAAAAATTCTAACTCTGTCGTTTTCTCGAAAAAAATTTCGTGAATAAAAATTTTTCTATCCGATTGACTTGAAATTCACCATGTTGATAGAGAATTTCACGCTGATTCCAAATCTGAAATCCGTTTTGCTCTCCGATGCTTCGTTTTGAAGCTACAGCCCAAAACGTCCAAAATTCTAACTCTGTCGTTTTTCGCCAATCTCCCAAAATCTTAAATGGCGTCTCACATCTAAACGAAGACAGATATGAACAAGCCGTATCTTTCAGTGAATTTGTCTCACTCTTAGCTTTCAAACGAGCTATTGCACGACTTTCTACGATCACTAGAACCAAAATTGGAAGATCGGTGCCGAGGGGGGGGACGTCAGCGAAACTTTTTCTCTCCGATTGACTTGAAACTCACCATACCGATGCAGAATTTCACGCTGATTCCAAATCTGAATTCCGTTTTCCAATCCGATGCTTCGTTTTGAAGCTACAGCCCAAAACGTCCCAAATTCTAACTCTGTGGTTTTTCGCCAATGTCCCAAAATCTTAAATGGCGTCTCACATCTAAACGAAGACAGATATGAACAAGCCGATTCTTTCACTGAATTTGTCTCACTCTTAGCTTTCAAACAAGCTATTGCACGACAAAATCCGTCCACTAGAAGCAAAGTTGGAAGATCGGTGCCGAGAGGGGGGGGCGTCAGCGAAAATTTTTCTCTCCGATTGCTTCCAAATTCACCATATAGATGCAGAATTTCACGCTGAATCCGAATCTGGCCTCCGTTTTCCCATCCGATGCTTCGTTTTGGCTCTCAAGCCCACAGGTATCGCAAAAATTCTAACTGTGTCCTTTTTTCGAAAAATGTTGAAAATTTTTTCTCTCCGATTGACTTGAAACTCACCATGTTGATAGAGAATTTCACGTTGATTCCAAATCTGAAATCCGTTTTCCCATCCGATGCTTCGTCTTGAAGCTACAGCCCAAAACGTCCAAAATTCTAACTCTGTCGTTTTTCGCCAATCTCCCAAAATCTTAAATGGCGTCTCACATCTAAACGAAGGCAGATATGAACAAGCCGATTCTTTCAGTGAATTTGTCTCACTCTTAGCTTTCAAACGAGCTATTGCACGACAAAATCCGTCCACTAGAAGCAAAGTTGGAAGGTCGGTGCCGAGGGGGGGGACGTCAGCGAAACTTTTTCTCTCCGATTGACTTGAAACTCACCATACCGATGCAGAATTTCACGCTGATTCCAAATCTGAAATCCGTTTTCCCATCCGATGCTTCGTTTTGAAGCTACAGCCCAAAACGTCCAAAATTCTAACTCTGTCGTTTTTCGACAATCTCCCAAAATCTTAAATGGCGTCTCACATCTAAACGAAGGCAGATATGAACAAGCCGATTCTTTCAGTGAATTTGTCTCACTCTTAGCTTTCAATGACCTATGGCACGACAAAATCCGTCCACTAGAAGCAAAGTTGGAAGGTCGGTGCCGAGGGGGGGGACGTCAGCGAAAATGTTTCTCTCCGATTGCTTTCAAATTCACCATATTAGATGCAGACTTTCACGCTGATTCCAAATCTGAATTCCCTTTTCCAATCCGATGCTTCGTTTTGAAGCTACAGCCCAAAACGTCCAAAATTCTAACTCTGTCGTTTTTCGACAATCTCCCAAAATCTTAAATGGCGTCTCACATCTAAACGAAGGCAGATATGAACAAGCCGATTCTTTCACTGAATTTGTCTCACTCTTAGCTTTCAAACGAGCTATTGCACGACAAAATCCGTCCACTAGAAGCAAAGTTGGAAGATCGGTGCCGAGAGGGGGGGGCGTCAGCGAAAATTTTTTCTCTCCGATTGCTTCCAAATTCACCATATAGATGCAGAATTTCACGCTGAATCCGAATCTGGCCTCCGTTTTCCCATCCGATGCTTCGTTTTGGCTCTCAAGCCCACAGGTATCGCAAAAATTCTAACTGTGTCCTTTTTTCGAAAAATGTTGAAAATTTTTTCTCTCCGACTGACTTGAAACTCACCATGTTGATAGAGAATTTGACGCTGATTCCAAATCTGAAATCCGTTTTCCCATCTGATGCTTCGTTTTGAAGCTACAGCCCAAAACGTCCTAAATTCTAACTCTGTCGTTTTTCGCCAATCGCACAAAAAAATCTTAAATGGCATCTCACATCTAAACGAAGACAGATATGAACAAGCCGTTTCTTTCAGTGATTTTGTCTCACTCTTAGCTTTCAAACGAGCTATTGCACGACAAAATCCGTCCACTAGAAGCAAAGTTGGAAGGTCGGTGCCGAGGGGGGGGACGTCAGCGAAAATTTTTCTCTCCGATTGCTTTCAAATTCACCATATTAGATGCAGAATTTCACGCTGATTCCAAATCTGAATTCCCTTTTCCAATCCGATGCTTCGTTTTGAAGCTACAGCCCAAAACGTCCAAAATTCTAACTCTGTCGTTTTTCGACAATCTCCCAAAATCTTAAATGGCGTCTCACATCTAAACGAAGGCAGATATGAACAAGCCGATTCTTTCAGTGAATTTGTTTCACTCTTGGCTTTCAAACGAGCTATTGCACGACAAAATCCGTCCACTAGAAGCAAAGTTGGAAGGTCGGTGCCGAGGGGGGGGACGTCAGTGAAAATTTTTCTCTCCGATTGCTTTCAAATTCACCATATTAGATGCAGACTTTCACGCTGAATCCGAATCTGGCCTCCGTTTTCCCATCCGAACACTGCTTCCACTCGAAACATCCAATTTTCAACCCAACATTCATCAGATTTCACGAAAATCATAACATACTATAGCCTCAAGTCAAAACCTGGCGGTCGCCCAAGTCCACCAAGGGCGCCGGTCGGGTGTTCACCCAACTTTTGACGAGAAACACGATGGCAGTGGCCCAACCTGGCCGGCACACCACGCCAACCTGGCCGGCACACCACGCCAGCCTGGCCGGCACACCACGACAGACCTCTGTCGTTCCAGAGGGGGGGTAGTCAGACTCGAAGCACCACGGCATCCGACCACGACAGACCACAACCTCTGTCGTTCCAGAGGGGGGGAGGGGAGGCGGAGGGGGCGCGCCGGTCGGGTGTTCGCCGTTTTATTACTACTGACAGACTTCAAATTTGTATTATTCCCATAGTCAGCCATTGCTTGAGTCATCATTTCCCTCACTTGAGGTCAGAAGAAATTCGAATCTCGGATCAGACAAGGGCTTGTCTCGTCTCTGCACCTGTTCACAGCAAACAATAGCATTTCCTTCACGCCCTAGGAATGCTAACACTTGCGTTGCGTCCGATTAATGGAGCAGCTCATCAATGATGAAAAGGAGAATGAGTGACACATGGGCCAACATGATATTGATATCTGAAATAACATCGTGAAAGTAACAAAGCAGACAATCACTAATTACTCCATTTAATTAGGCAAACCACAACACTATGTTTCCAAGCGTCTCAGCTGAACAAGTAAATAAGTTTCTATATTGATCGATTATCAGTATGCGATTATATTTGATGAGAATATACAAAAGATACAAGAATTTTTTGTGCTGTGCAACGATTTATGAAACGGTCTTTAGGTAGAGTGTCGACTCAAAAAAGTAGGCTATATGTATACTAGGGATATGACTTTTTGACTTTTTTTTCGAAATTCAAATTTCCTGTATTACAGCTCGATGAGTTTTTCTTTAAAACTGATCAAAATGTGTTTTTTCTTAGTTATTGCAAAAAAGTTCACCCCAACCTCAAATTTCTAAAACGATTTTCACAAGAGGTAGCAGGCCTACATTTTCATTTTCAGAGCTTTAAAATGTCTCATTACCAAAGATTGCTGCCTCTAATTTAGTTTTATAATAGTTAGGAATGTATAAACATTCCCTGCTAAAACAAAGCAATGAGTTTGAGATATTGTTTGATGCCAAAATCAGCAAAATCAGGGACCATGCAGAGGCTCTCAGACATTTCGATAACCATGACCTATGAACTTTGTCTGTGTTTATCCATTTTTGATGGTCTATCCATTGACAAAAGAAAGATGAGGAAACCGACTCAAATTGATGATGTAGCAATTTTCTTCGGATTAAATTATCAAGGTGACGAAGCACTTTCGGAAATTGTCATGATAATTTTGATAATAATGGTTCATTAAGACTTACTGTATGATAATTTGGAGCCAGTTATCATGAACTTATCATAAATTCATGATTTTTTCGTACAGGATGGAATATGTGAGGGTTCAAACTACGATAATATCAACAATATTGGATGGGAGAACAAATAAAAAGCCATAATTGCCATTAACTTGGTGCAAATGGCCTGTCTTCGCCTGATATTTGCGTAATAAGATACTGGATAATACTTCATATTATTTTATTTTTATATTTAGTAACAAAATATTTTGGTATACAATTCATAAGAACGATCTCTACAGAACAACAGCAGGACACCGCTAAAATTCCAAATTGTTGGTCGTTATCTATTTCTTGCTAAATCTATCAGATGAATAAAAAGAACGAATAGGCCTACGTGAAATTCGAAGAGAGATGTCGCATTTATGGGAATACAACCTCAATTTTCTTGTTTTATCTACTCAAACTGTGGAAGTGAAACTTGATAAATTATTGAAAACATATGAAAATTGTGTGAAACGACAGAAATATTATTGAAGTTTTGATATTACGAAAGAAAATAGAGTATAGTTGGGCAGCGAGGATAAACGTCTACACCAAATTCGGATAGATCGGGTATACGACGGAGAAGGCTACGAGTACCATTACAATCCATCCTTCCAAAGGAGAAAGAAATTTATTGAAAACATCATAAGACAAATGCAGCTACCAAATTAGTGGCATCTTCGAAGTTATCAACTCGCAAGGCAGCAAATGTGTGTCTTCAACTGTTAGAATCTGGAGTAGACGTTCACACACCTACACAGTCCGGCATGTTAGGATCCACCATCAAAGAGACGAGAAAACTTAAAGATGAAATGAAAGAGACTTTGAGTGTGGAACATTGGTCGCTACATTTCGATGGCAAGCGAATTGACAATCGAGAATATCAAGTATTGGTTTTAAAAAATGAGCACAGAGAAACCATGCTAGATAATTATACTTGAACTATCCAATGGAAAGGCTGATACAGTTGTCCAAGAAATAACAGCAGTCCTTGATGAATATAAGCTGTGGAGGAGCATAAAAATTATTGCTGCTGTCACAACTAATGTCAATACTGGAAGACGAAATGGAATCATCATTCAATTGCGAAAGTTATTTGGTATAAAACAACCAGAAATACCGCAATTTATTGCTTGCAAATACCAACATACTCTCGATCGAGCGCTTCGTTCGGTGATGGATGACAAACTCGGCGGCAACAATGCTTCACACAATATCGAACATCAATTCGTCCTTGAGGTTTTGAAGAACAGTAATGGGCAAAAGACCGTTCCAGGACACCATAAAATTCAAAAATAGTATCTTTAAAAACGACATAAATTCATGAATTTAGACCCTTTTTCAGGTTTTTAAGACCTAAATTCATAAATTTAGTCCATTTAAAAAGTATCATTTTTTGAAAAAATAGTATTTTTAAAAACGCCCAAATTTATGAATTTGAACCCTTTTTCAGGTTATGAAGACCTAAATTCATAATTTTGGGCGTTTTTAAAAATACCCAATTTTCAAATTTTTTAAAATCTCAAATTTGAGAATTACAATTTTCTCGCTTAAATCATGACCGTTCCAGGACACCGAAAAAATCATAAAAGTTAAGAATCTCAAATTTGAGAATTACAATTTTTACCTTGTAAATCATGACCGTTCCAGGACACCGAAAATCATAAAAGTTGAGAATTTCAAATTTGAGAATTACAATTTTTTCTCTCTCTTAAATCATGTCCTATAATTGATGTGCGGGTCTCCGATGTATTCAAAAATTCTTCTGATATCCAAGTGTAAGAATATTTTACTTTGTGCTTGCAGATGTATGATTTTCCTTGTTAACTTCTGAATTCTTCTCCGCTTTGTCTCCAATCGAACAGATCTTTCAGTAGATCCAACCATTGTGATGATAAGATTTAAACTAAGATTGTAATGTGTCACGTTTTATGAATTGTGTGTGTTTAAATAGCAAGTGAAAATTATGAATGGTGATCTAAGCAAAGCGGCATTGTAGGTGTATGAAGTTTGCTTGACAACATACGGGTATGACATGACGCGTATGATTAAATGTACTTGAATGACAATGAGGAAATTGCACCGCATTGTAAATCATTTCATCGGCCATAACGCGAGCCAGATCCAAAACCAAACTACCGACCAAAACCAGAAAAGTTGCGGTTTTGGTTCGACAGTCGGTCTCGACTATCGATACTGCGATATTGTATTGAATGCTTGCTATAACAACAGAATATTCCCTCAAAGCAGAGAATGAATTAATAGATTTCTTTTATGCTATTAACGCCATGTTATGAATGCACAACCCGTATGATCCCTAAAACAATCATACGGTTTGAGAAATGTGGTAACAGATGTTGCCATTGTCTTAATACAGATAACACAAACAATATCCTCTTAATGAGAGTTCATAAAAATAAAATGTAACAATGTAACGTTTTAATTTAGATTAAATTAAATCATTTCAAAATCGAATAAGTAGTAAGGAAAGTCATCATTAGAGAACAGTTTTAAATCAATACCCCCTTCTGACTAAGTAGTAAGGAAAGTCATCATTGTGGAACAGTTTTAAATCAATACCCCCTCCCTTCTGACTTCTAGGGGTCCCTTAAGAAATTTTTTATTATAAAATGAGCAACATAAATGAGTTTTTGAAATTTTATGGAACACAAACAACAACGAATTTCGATTTAAAGAAAATCGCAAATCAATTGGGAATAAAGAATTTTCATGTTCTAATGAGAGCCGAATTACAATTCTTAAAAAATAAGCCAACAGGAACCTTCAGTTCCCGGAACAAAGTTCCATCAATAACTATAAATTTCATAACAAATCTTCATACGTCAGATGAAAAAGGAATACATTGGTCTGCAGGTATCTTTAATAAAAATCGAGATAATTACTATTTCGACCGCCCGGAGGCTGAGAACTATTAGTTCGACTCTTATGGACTTCCATCTACAAACGAAGTCAAAAAATTACTTGGCAATGGAACTTATAATACATTTCAAATTCAAAAACCGGGAACTACTTATTGTGGTCAATTATGTCTTTACGTTTTATTTAAATTACAGGAAGGAGTACCATTTCTAGATATTATGTTAGAATTGAACGAACCGTAGGTTCTATGGCTACGCCTAATAAGGGAATTTCATTCCCGAACCGTTAGTTCCAATGATAATGATAATTAAAAATCAGTTCGTTGTAATTCATTTTGATAAAATCGGCCTCTGATATCTTCATTTTCTAAATCTTTGATTTCGTAAGTAATCGGATAAGTTTGATTTATTTTACAAACTTCAAATATTTCTTTTGTCCAGTAACCAACGAAGCCTTTTTCAAATTTATTCTTATATGTAAATATTCTAACTCTATCTCCAATTTTAAATTTCGGCTTAAGTTTCTGCAAATTCGGATTACTCTCATTTGAATAATTATTCTCGAATATTTTTTTTCTTATCAAATCAGGGGCGTCAGAAGCATTCTTTGGCTTTCTCCAATACCTGAATGAACTTTATTATTGTACTGCTCTACAATTCCTGGTAATATCTTCAACCATTTCTGATTTTTTTGCTCAGTAAATTTCTTGACTAATTTATTTTTTAACGTCCGATTGAATCGCTCAATTACTACAGCCTTTCCAGCGTTTTCAGTTGAATAAACAGTTTCAAATAGTGGCTGAACATTTCTGTTATAAAATTCTGATCCTTTATCAACAAACAATTTCCTTGGCTTTCTATTACTTTCTTTAAAGATTTCTTCAAACGCATATTTAACTGATAGACCACTTTTGTTTTTTAAAGGCTTTACCCAAGTGTATCGTGTATATGAATCTATAACGGTCGATGCGTACTTAAACCCTCCTTCATTCGGCATATGAATAAGATCAGCACTCCAAATATCATCTTTATTAAATACTTTTACTTTCAATAAATATTTAGGCCTTCTATATTCCTTGTGAATTTCAGACGCGTAGGTTCGAGCGTTGCTCTCAGACAGCTTTGCTGTCGTTTCATTTAAACCCTGACCGAATAATATTTTAGCTTGTAAAGCTTTCTTAACAAACATTCTTTCAATTTTTTCTCTAAAGGAAGGATTTTGAATACTATCTAATTCTTGAATCATCTTCTTATCAGCTGCATGTCGAGAACTTAGATCATGATTTCGATAAGCTAAATCATGCCTGTAAGCTGCGGCATCTACTCTATTTATTGGTTCTTCACCTGGTTTCGGATAATTATTCTCATCTAGTTTTATATCCAATCGAGTTCCTGGACCGGTATATGAATGACCAGGAAGATGTTTTTCTTTCGAATATTTACTCCAAATAAATCCAGGAAAGTTTTCTAATGTTTTTTGTATGTCGTTACCTTCATAAATTTTACAATTTGAGTTTTTATTTTTGTTTAATAGATAATTTAATAACTCTAAATTAGCAATCTTTAATTTAATTAAATTTTCGGAATTTGTAGAATTCATTTTTAAAGATAAAAAAATTTTAAAGATAAAATAAATGTTTTACCTTATCATACTAGGACTTAGATATATTCCAGAACCATCTTTAGTTTCTTTAATTTCAATTAAATCATCAACATTGTGGAGAATATTTTTAAGAACTCGTTTTCCTTCATCAACTAATTTTAATTTACTAATAAAATTATCTACTATTCCTTCACCCCTAGCAACTTTCTCTAACTCTCTATTATGACGTTTTTGTTCTTCTAATGCTGCCTTCTCTGATTTAGTTTTATTTACTGCTTGGACAATACCAGCTGTCCCACCTGCAACACTTCCTGCTGCTGCTATGCCTCCTATTATTGGTGGAATTAATGGGAGAATTCCACCATTCTTTTCTTCTTGTAATTGAATATTCTCTATCATTGGTTTACTCATGTAATACTTTTTTTTGTTAATCGTAATAGTTTTAGGGGTATTTTTGTCAACAATATTACGTAATTTTAATTCAACAGTTTTATTATTATTACTTTTCGCTTGCGACATTTTTAATAAAAAAATTTAAGTTACGAAAATTTTTAATCTATTGTAGTTATGAAAAATTTTTAAGTTAAGAATTTTTAATCTATTCTAGTTATGAAAAATTTTAAGTTATCAAAAATTTTAATCTATTCTAGTTATGAAAAAATTTTAAGTTACCAAAAAATTTTAATCTATTCTAGTTATGAAAAAAAATTAATTAATCCTAGCCATCTTTCCATTAAGAATTTCAATAGAATATTTTACATCTTCTTGCAATAAACCATAAGCCATCAATGAAGTTGTGGAATCTTTCTTTTCAATATTAATTGTTACATCACAACCAGTCTTGATAATATCTTCAGATTGTTCACTTAAATCGAAACAGAAAACAGGATATAAATGTCTCCAATCTCCAGGAGTTAATTGTGGTTCAACTCCAAATTCTATACAACGATTTCGATAAGAATCATATCCTTCCATAAATTGATTATTGGTATCATCAAATCTTAATGGATCAATTGGATATCGGGTTTGATTTAATGAAACTTGTAAACTTCGAATTGTATTAATATGAAAAAGATTGTTGTTCTTATCAAAACTTGGAGAATTATTTCTTTGAAATGTTAGTAATAAATATCTTGGAGTATTCGAAGTTCTAGTAAAATGCCAGTTAAATCTTTGTTCGGAAAAAGTTACTGAACTAGCAGTTCGCTTTAGAAAATTTACTGGAATTGGTTTGTTAGTATTTAATCTTTTTGCAATAGCTGTTTCAATCTCTAAACTAGGAGTAATATGCTTAATCCACCATTCAAGTCTATCAATTTTTAAATATGCTTTTTTTCCAGTCTTACCAAAAAAGATTAATTCTTTATTTGCTGTACGATGAATTATTAACTTAAATTTTAATTGATATGATATTTTATCATAATCTAAATATCCGAATAATGGAGACAATGACCAATTAACTGTCTGTTTACTTTTCTTGTTAAATTCACGTCTTTCTTTATATGCATCATTATTTGTTTTATTTAAATGATTTGCAATATTCTCTACATCTTTCGCAATTCCTGCGGCATCTGTTCCAGCGTGAGTTAAATCATCAACAATTATACCATCATTAGTATCAGGAAACCAACCTTCGATTTCATACTTTTTATTATTTTCACCAATTGTTACAAATCTAAGCATTGTATCAATTACACCTGGAGAATCACTTATTGTTTCTATATTTTGAGTTGCAACATCTAAACGCATTTGTGTAAATAATCTTGGAAAGGAATTATTCTATAATGCAATATTATCGGTATCTGGTAATGGTGTTGTAAAATTAGCATCACTATATAAAGAATATTCACAATGTAAAAACGAATCAGGTAAATATATATAACTCTGCTGATTATCAACTTCAAAAATTAAATCACCTCCAGTATTTACTCTACTGGAAGATCCGGGATTCATAGCAATTCTTATATAGTCATTCTTTTTTTGATTGTAACTGACGAACGGAGGATCGTCTAATCTAAATTTATTTTCGATAAGCGAAGACATTTTTATAAAAATTAATTTGACTTTTTTGTTTTTTCTCACACACAGAAAAAATTTTACTAAAATATAATTTTAGAATTTTGCTAGACCATTACCTCTTATTTCTTCAATTGAACGTTTATGGCTACGCCTGTTTTCTTCCCCTTTTTACTATCAGACGGAGATCCGCTCCTCAAGGTTTCCCCCACAGCTATGTTAGCAATTTTGTTTTTTGTTTCCTCTGAAAGTTTTTTTAAATTTTTTAGTTCTTCAGAATCATTCCTAAGTTTACGAATAGCTTCTAGTTGTTTTAATTCGTTTTGAGATTTAACAGCATTTGATATTGCACTAGCTGTACTACCTATAGCAGCTGCTCCTTTTGCAGCAGATGTAATCAAATCTTTATTATTTTTAATTAAGTTAACGATACTTCCAATACCAGAAAATATACCATCCCCTTCTTTTTGAACGGCACCTGCGGTGCCTAGGAACTTTTGTGTCCCGATTGTTTCTACACTGTCATAATGGTAAACAGATTTCATAGATGGTTCATGAGCAATTTTTTGATTTGAAGCAAAATGTTTAAGATTGTATGTATAAATTATAGGCATTTTTTAGGATTAAATTTGACTTCTGGGAAAAAATATTTACGTTAATATTTGCGCTAAGATTTACGTTTATGATAAGGTAATAACCTCAGGACCTTTTGTCCGATCAAGATTTACGTTTGTGAATGGACAACAACTTCGAGATAACTTTATTAATTGATTGTTGCACTTTATCTATTGCGTCAAGCAGCGTGTGATGTACTTTAATTTCTTTTCTATTAACTTGCATTTTCTGCTGATTAATCTTCAACGCCGTTTTAAGAGCATTTAACTTAACTTTAAGAACATCTAATTGTCTTTTAACAGAATCTAACTGTTCTTTATTTTCTTTAGAGTTTTCTTGTAAATTTTTCTTTAATTCATTTTCTAAATTGATTTTAAGAGTTTTCATTTTATCAACTTTTTGATTAAGTGAGTTTACTTCATTTATTATTCTATTCATCTTTTTCATTTGTTGAGTATTTTTAGAACTTAATTCATCAACACTTTTTTGGAATGTAGTTTGTAACTGCTTTAAATTTTTTTTAATTCTTTCAGGAAGTTTTTCTATTTCATCTTCTAATTGTTCTTTTAACATTTTTATCTGATGTTTATTTTTAATTACAGCAGATTTTAAATTTAAAGAAAGTAATATTAAAATTTTTGATTGTTCTGAAATCTTTTTAAAAAGTTTTGCTATATCTGCTTCTAGCTCTCTATCCTTTTTATCAAGTTTTAATAATTTTTCGTTTAATGATTTGTCATTTAGTTTTATCAACTTTAATTCATTCATCAGTGGAACCAAAACATCGTTTATATATTTTTCTTTTAAGTCATTGATTTGTGTATCAACATATTGTTTATTTGTTAACTCTGTATTTTGTTGCGGAAGAATAGAAGATGCAATGGACCAGATAAAACGTCTCCAGTTTTCATGATATAATTTTCTATTTCTATTTCTGATTCACGATTATTCGGGATATATGCACCTCCACCAACATTTGGTAACATCATTTTTTAACAATAAAAAAATAAAATTTTTTATAATAAAAATAAAAAAATAAAATTTTTTCTAATAAAAATAAAAAAATGGAATATCCAAATTTAAAAAAATCATATTCGCCCGTATCATCCTGTTCTTCTTATTCGACGAGATCAACGGGATTTGATAATAAATGTTTTGATAATAATAATAATAATCCATGTATAGATGTAAATCTTTTGTTTGAATTACAAGCCGAAATATTTAGAGAACAAACAAAAGGTTTACCTTCTCTAGAAACTAATTATTGTTTATTTCCAGGTGATCCATTTATAAAATTTATGGATGTAGTATGTAAATATAATGATGTTGCGTATGTAGAATTAAATGAAGAAAATATGGTTATTATTGGACATAATAATGTTTACGGATTTATTAGAGCAGTATTACCAATTAGTAATACTGATTGGATAGAAACTAAAATTATTAATTATATCAATATTAAAGAATTAGTTAAAAAATTAAAATCTTTTTCCCAAGAAAAAATAAGATTATTTGTTGATGAACAAAACCAATATAATATTCATATCGAGAGTAAAAAACATAATGAAGAATTATTATGTCAAGTTTATTATAGAGACACAATCTATAAACAAGAAACATTAGAAATGCCGCAAAGATATGATGATGATACATATATAGGATTATATTCAAACTTAAATATTAATTTGTTAAAATCTTAACAAGAAAAACTTTATATGTGGACAACACCTTATACGTGGACTACACCTTATACTATTAACAATGACCATAATCATAATCATAAAAATTTTAAAGAATCTTATAATAATAATGATGATGATAATATAGATGATGATAACATAGACGATGATTCTGAAACATCTGAAAAAGGTGTGAATGGTAAAAAAGATTATAAAAATATTAGTAATTATAAAAATTAAAGTGAAGAAAAATTTATATCTCATACTGATGTACATGATATTAATACTACATATAATCAAAATTTATCTAAATTTCATTTTCTTACAATTGAAAATAATAATGATGGAATAGGTGAAGATACTATAAAACAACTTTGTGTCGGGTCAATAAAATTTAAATTAGGATTTACATCTAATCAATTTAAAATTTTATCATCTTTAATAAAAACTAAAAATAATCAGATTATGGTGGTGTTATTAAATTTTCCAAAAGAGATCAAAGACCAATATTTTTCTCTATTATATTATTATCAGATAAAAGATGTAATTTAGAGTTAGATATTCCAATAAGAGAATGGTATCCTATCAGGGAATGGCATCCTATACCAAAAAGTGTAATTTATGATGTTGAAGAATCAATTTATGATGATGATGAAGAATCAATTGATGATGATGATGAAGAATCAATAGTTAGTGAAAATAAATTTAAATTATCTTTTGATAAAACGTTATATGATAAAACTTAATATGATAAAACGTTATATGATAAAACTTAATATGATAAAACTTAATATTATAAAACATTATATGATAAAGAAAATAAAATAAGTAAAGAACGTGAAATATATAATAATATAAAATAACTCTCAAGACCTTGATATTAGAATGTTTATATCTAAAATTAAAACACAATTTTTTCTTTAAAAAATAAAAAAATGGAAAATACCAAGTTTTATTGTGTCTTATGTAAAAAAAAGTTGCAAACAAAAAGAATTTATCAATCTCATTTAAATAGTAAATTGCATTTACAAAATGTAGATCGAGTTGATGAAGGAAATATATTAAAATTAAATAGTTATAAAAACTATCTAGAAACATTGCCTACTGATATAAAAGTTAAAAAAGTTTTGATGATTATTCACATTCGGAATATAAAAAAGTTTTTAATAGTGAAGATGAGACCATACAAACCGAAGGTTCTAGGGCTTCGCCCGTACCAGATGGCAGATATTTATTTAGCGATACTGATGAATTTAACGAAATAGATGAATTTGATGAAGCGGTAACAGATATAAAATATTTATTTAATCAGACTGTACGAACCGAAGGTTCCAGGGCTTCGCCCGTTGAACATAATGAAACCGATGAAACTTTTTATAATGTATTAAAAAACTATTTCAAAATATTTAAGAAATCTTTCAAATGTTATATGAATGTAGAAGTACTTTATACAAAAAATGGACCTGATGGAATTCCTGAAGAAATAATACAAGGACATTTTACGAATTCACAAGAAATTCATAATGTAAATGATATACAACCCATATTTGAATCGATGATACTTAAATTAGAAAATTGTATAATTGAAGCCCAGTTACGTGAATCTGGTTGGAGATTTGTTAAAATACTATCTAAGAAAATAGTAATTGATAAATATAAAAATAATACTGGTGGTAGTTATGTTCCTTTACCTTTCAGTTCACCACAAATAATCAACATAAAAAATGAAGATGATTATTGTTTTCTGTGGAGTATTATAGCACATTTACATCCTGCAGAATATCATAAAGAGATACTAAGTCATTATAATAAAGAAGAATACATAAAGGAATTTGATCTTTCGGATGGTTTAGATGAATTTCCATATGATTATAATAGGTTAATAAAGTTTCATAAAAAGAATAAAAATTTAATAGAAGTAAATGTTTTTGAATTAAATATGAATTATGTTTCTATTGGTAAAATTACTCCACTTTACTCAGATTCAAAAAATTTTATTTGAATAATAAAAATTTATGTCAATCAGAAAAAGTATACAATAAAAGAAGAAATTACATGCATCACTATATTTTTACCAAGGAAAAATAATATGTACTGAAAAATTTGAAATTGTTAAAACATTATCACCAATAATGATTAATCATAATAATTATAAAGGACGTAATTATAATTATAATTATGATTACAATTATTCATCTCTATCTTTAGAATATCAACAAAAATTAGAAAATTTAAATAAAAGTTTACAAAAATGTAAAACAGATTATCAAGAACAAACAAAAATATTAGTACAAAAATATGGCCATAAATATCAAAATAAGATAGAAACGATACAAAAATTAAATGAAGACAATAAAGAATTAAATAATGAAGAAAATAAAGAATTAAATGAATGTTTCAAAAAATGTCAACAGCAATATAAAGAACAATATAATTAAGAATATGAACAACAGCTACAAATATTAAATCAAAATTTTCATCGAAATACATTTAATCTTACAAAAGAAATTGATGAAACACATGAAATATATCAAGATAAATTTGAAAAACTAGAACAGACAAAACAACCAGCACAAGCGAATATATTATATTATCAGGGTCATTTTATATTGTGTAAAGATGTTTCTATATTTACAAAAACTTCAGATAATGCTAATTTTCCTTGTCTCCAATGTATGACAAGTTTTAGAACTAAAGAAGAAATGAATAGACATTTGGAGAATTGTCAACAAAACGAAGCAGTTGAAAATACTTTTCCTAAAGATGATTATTTAGAATACAATAAATGGTATTTCAAAAATAAAGTACCCTTTACAATATATTGTGATTTCGAAGCATATAATGTTAATATGACACAAAAGCACGGGACATCGGAGATGTCTTCTAGTGCTTCGACCGATTCTGATAATGGTACGGACCAATTAGAAGCTTCGGGTTGTAAATATGAAAAAAGTGCATCTGAGCAAAGTAAAGAAAAATATTTATTTGAACAAAAACCATTATGTTGGGGACTGTACATTCATTCAAATTATCCTGAATTATTTAAATCAGAATATTTTCAATACTATGGTGAAGATAGTTCAGAAATGTTTACAAAGAAAGTAGAAGAATTACAAGGACGTTTTTCACAATTGCTTGATACAAATATACCAATGCTTTCATTAACAGAAAAAGAAAAATTAAATTTTATTAGTGAAACAAATTGCTATTACTGTGGAAAAGAATTTACAAAAAATTATAAAAATGGCAAAGGTAGATATCTTGATAAGGTAAAAGATCATGATCATCTAAATGGATTATATAGAGGTGCAGCACATAATTCTTGTAATCTTAATGCTAATAAATTTAAATATAACTTTGTTCCTCTATATTTTTACAATGGTTCTAAATATGATTTCCATCTAGTAATGAAAGATTTATTTTCATCTGAAAAATTACAACAACAACAAATAAATGTACTATGTAAAACAGAAGAAGAATATTTTTCAATGCAATTAGGTTGTATTAGAATTTTAGATGCATTTAGATTTTTTACTCCTTATTCATTAGATGTTATGGGAAAAACTTTGAAATCTGAACAATGTAAAATATTAAATAAATATAATTTAAAACCTTTAAAAGGCATATTTCCGTATGAGTACATAACTGGATATTTTAATTCTGTGAATAAAATTATGGAAGAAAAACAACTTTCTCCAATAAATTTAAATCAACATTAAAACAATCACAA
Source organism: Prostheceraeus crozeri (assembly GCA_907163375.1). Taxonomy (NCBI): domain Eukaryota; kingdom Metazoa; phylum Platyhelminthes; order Polycladida; family Euryleptidae; genus Prostheceraeus; species Prostheceraeus crozeri. The sequence goes on along the minus strand of CAJQUW010005568.1, from coordinate 33,988 downwards.
TTATCTGAAGAAGACTATGCAGAAGCTGAAAAGAATTGGAGAGAGTTAAATTGTAAAACAATGTATGATTATACAATGAAATATCTTCAGATAGATGTATTAATCCTTACTGATCTTTTTGAAAACTTTCGTGACATGTGCATAGAATATTACGGAATAGATCCATGTTATTGTTATTCTACACCAGGTTTAACATGGTTAGCAGGATTAAAACATACAAATGTTTAACTTAAACATTATAAAGAGAATACATATGATAAATTATTATTTTTTGAATCTGGAATTAGAGGTGGAGTTTCATCAGTTTTAGGTAATAGATATGTTAAATGTTATAATAAGAAAGTAAATCCACAAGAATATGGAATAATGAAACCTTTATCTCCAGAAAAAAAAGAAAAAATATTAGAAATTTTTCGAACGAAACGAGAAGGAGTAGAACGTGAAAATGCAATTGATGAATTCATGAGAGAAAACTATTTGTTATATTATGATTTTAATAGCTTATATTCTTCTTGCATGATACAAGAATTACCAACAGGTAAAATGTCATGGTGTAATATTCTTGATTATCAAAAAACATATGATGGTGAAAATAATTTTGGTTATGTATATGAAGTTGATTTAGTATACCCTGATGAAATAAAAGATAAAACAAAATATTTTCCTTTCTGTCCCGAAAACAAAATTCCCAATATAGAAGATTTTTCAGATTATCAAAAATCTATAATTCCTAAGAAATACAGACCAACAAAAAAACTTATGTTAACACAAAGTAATAAAAAAAAATATGTTGTTGAAGGAAGAATGCTAGATTGGTATTTAGAACATGGAATGATTCTCACCAAAATACATCGAAAACTATTTTATCAAAAATCTAAATGGTTAAAAAATTATATAGAGTTCAATATTGAAAAACGTAAAATAGCTAAAAGAAATAAAGATGATTTTGGAAACGTGTTCTTCAAATTAATGAATAATGCATTTTATGGTAAGACTTTAGAAAATGCGATTAATAGACAAAATATTGAAATAGTTTATGATAAAGATAGGTTTCAAAATTTAACAAGGAAACCTACATATAAAAGAACTACTAGATTTAGTGATATTCTGTGTGCTGTACATTTACGTCGAATTAGCGTAAAACATGATAAGTTTAATTTTATTGGATTCACTATATTAGAATTAGCTAAACTATTTATGTATAAATTTATATATGATTATTTAGCACCTGCTTATGGCAAAAACTATAAATTACACTTTACAGATACTGATTCTGTTTTCTTAGAATTAACAATACCGTATAATTCTTCACTTGATGAAGAAATAGATAAAATAAAAAATATCAAAAAGATATCATTCATCCTTCTGATTTATGTAAAGTAAAAGATGAATTAGAAGGAAATGAAGATTTCATAACAGAAGCTATATTTTTAAAATCTAAATGTTACTGTTATGATACAACTAATAATATTAAAACACATAAAACATTAAAAGGAATTTCAAAGGCATCAGTGGCTAATCAAATAACATTTCAAGATTATAAAAATGCATTATTTAATAATGAAATAAAAACAGCATGTAATTATAGACTTAATTCAAAGAAACATAAAATGTATTTAAAAGAGGAACATAAATTAGCATTAGATCCATTTGATGATAAAAGAAAAATTTTACATGATGGAATAACTACTTAACCTTTTTAATTTTCTAATTTCTAAGATAGACAAATTTGATATATATATAAAATAAAAAAATAAAATATTATATCACTATATTTGTATATTTTTATCACTCGGCAAACAAATGTTCTATAACTCTATCATGAATTTTTTTATCAATATTAATTGTGATAAATCCATAATCTTTGGACCAAGCATTGTTACACGATTGTTTAAATTCATCTTTATTTCTTACACATAAATCTCTTAACAAATCACTTAAGTTTCTTGCATTTATTTCAAATAGTATAAATATATTTGCATTCTTTCTAATAACACTTCCGTCTAATGAATACATACTTTGTGTTAAATAAAATACACTACAGTTATTATGTCTACCTCTTGTGAAATAATTTCTCTGAACTGACTGATTTCTGTCATTAACACAATCATCAAAAATTACACAATGTTTCATTGTTTTATCTAGTTTACTAGGATCTTGCATATTACCACTATCATCTATTAATTGTATCTTTATATGCTTATTTTTATTGGTTTCTACTAACTGATTATTTTTTGCTGCTTCTTCACACCACGAACTTATTTCTTCTTCATCTTCAGATTTTTCATATTCTTTGAATAATGAAGCAATTGCTGTTTTTTTAAGATTATTTTCAAATCCATATTTTAAAAATTGATATACGGCTTGTTCTGCTGTTGTTGTATAAATTATAAGATTGTTATAATCCAAAAAATTTGGAGTCGTTAAAATTTTAAACAATAGATACGTTTTACCACAACCTGATCTTCCGCAAATAACTGACAAAACTTTATTAGATAAATTTGGATGATGATTAAATTTAAGTTTTTTTTATTTAATGGTAGTACTTCACTCATTTTTTTTTAAAAAAAAATTTATTTTAATAGAAGAAGAAAATTAAACTTCTCTAGCTTTCCGTGGGAGTTTATACCTCCCGAACGGGAGTTTATACCTCTCGAACGGGAGTTTATACCTCTCGAACGGGAGTTTATACCTCTCCAACGGGAGTTTATACCTCTCGAACCAAAAGATCTATCATAATCTCTTCACCTCCAAAATTTACTTCTTGTCCTTTTTCATCAGTGATTCTAATGTTAATGTTGTTAATAGTTTTTCTTGTAATAGGGAAATATATTAATGTTTGTGGAATTACCTTTAATCTATAACCAATGGGTACAGTAAAAGCTGGAAAACTGAATATTAAATTTGATAATTTACCATTTATATATCCTCCTTCAATAATGTCACAATGTACAACAAGTGAATTTATTTCAGTTATTTTTGGAATCTTCTCACCTAAATGATAACCTTGACTAAAGGTTTGTTTATTAAATCCTAATAGCTTTGACAATGATCTATCATGATTAAAATCAACTTGATGATTTTCGTCTAAAGTAAGAGAAAATTTATTAACTGCCGGTTCAACTGCAAAATGTAATTGTTTCTTATCTTTAAATGGTATACCTAAATGTCTCTTAATTTCATTTGATATTGATTCAACTTCGTAAGAACCAGGAAGAAAAGTTAGTATTTTCCACGTTTTGCCTTTATCAGTAGAATATCTAAATTGATCATTCACATCTTTGATAACGTTTTGAATAGTGTTAAATGTGGAGAAACTAGTCAATGCAATTTGATAATTTTTATTTTGTTCTAAATGAAGAATGGGTTCTAAATTACAAGTGTGTGATGAAGTAGTTGTTATAATTTTTAACGTCGTACTAAATTTTGATGAACCCAAAATCTCTGTCAAATTTTCTAAATGTTTATTAATTTTGTCTAAATCTGCTGAACACATTTTTTAGTTAAAATTTTCAATAAATATTTTTTTATAAAAAAATTAAAAACAACAACATATTTCAGCTACGGGCGAAGCCCTAGAACATTCGGTTCGTTATACTTTTATAATCCTCTTCATTTAGAATCTTCTTTTCTAACAGTCTTTTTAATATAGCATGAATTTCATTGAAACTAGAATTATGTCCTTCTTTTATTGCCGATATTAAAATATTTAATCTATTTCGTAATTCTTGTGGATCATCTGGTAAAAATATGGTTGTTTCTGTTTTTCAGATAAACCTTTCCCTACTTTAACTCCCGTTGATAATAAATTTTCTAATTGTTTATAACGTCTTAGAGATTTTACTGCACCAACTCTATCTAACATAGCTTTATATTTTATGAGATCTTCTACAGCATAATTATTTAAATCTGCTCCTCTTAAAAGATCAACAAAATTTCTATCTAAATTAAAAGGATATTTATCTGGTGAAAAAATTAAACCTCGAAAAGGTTGTGGAAATATTTCTTTTTGTCCGAGATAAAATCTAGGTATTGTTTTTCCATCTATAAATGAAATAGAATGTTCAAATTGCATAGATTTTGGTAATTTCTTATTAATGTTTGATTCTAGTAATCCATAGTCATCTAATATAGTTTTGTGCTCTGGATCTGTTATATCAATTTGTCTATCATTATTTGTACTTTCTTTTTCAAGAGTTTTAAATGGTTTCATAGTTTTTTCAAAATCAGTTTTTACTTGTTCGGTTTGCTGCATTTTTTCAAACATATCAGATTGAATACCAGCTTTTATCATTCTATGTTGAAGATGATTTTCTTTCATAATATTTCTTTGTTTTATTAACTCTTCTAATTGTTTTATTCTTTTAAAATTATCAGCTCTAATTTTATCCATTTTTAAAATATAATATTTGAATTTTGTGGTAACATTGGAATACAGCAAAAACATTTTACTGAACAAATTATTTTTTTATTGCTTTGTTGTCTGACATCTTTTCGTTTAAAGTTTTCTCGTTTTCAGTTTTGTTTAATAAAGTTTTGTTTAATAAAGTTTTGCTTAAATTTTCGCTTAAAGTTTTTAGCTCTTCTAAAAAAATTTTGTCATTTTCTTCATTAGAAATTTTACCATCAGTAAAAGTTTTACCATCACTAGAAATTTTGCCATCCTGTTTATTCTTATCATCAACTTTTTCTGACTGTAATTGAAATGATATTTGATTTACTTCATTAGCTATTTGATCAAATTTTTCAATCTCATCTAACGTAATAACATTATCATCACATACTCTTTGAAAGTAGTAATGCAATTTGTCATAGACTTCTTTAATATGTAAATGCTTAGTTTTTAATGATTTTCGTTTCTTAATTATTAAAGATTTATCTAACATTGTAACAAGTGAAGTTGCAAAAACACCCGTACCTGTTAAAGCTGTAGCAACAACAGGAATTACTAAAACACCTGAAGATATAACAATTGTTAAAGCACCTAAACTTATTGTTAAGAATATGCCAATTCCTTGTGTTACATTCTTAACTTTAGTCCATCTCTTTCTTAATTTTTTATAATGCTCTAATCTTAATAATAATTGAGATTCCTTATCTTTCATATAGCGTACTCTATCTTTGTGTTTTTCTTTATTCATCTTTTCGATGTTTATCTTTTCAATGTCCATTGAAGTAGAACTACGTTCATATGATAACGAAGGATATATTCTTGCGGTTTCTTCCATTTTTGTTTCTTCCATTTTTAAAGAAATATTATTAGTCACATGATATATTTTAAAAAACCTGAAAGATGGATAAAATTCATGAATTTGAGATTCTTAACTTTTATGATTTTTTTCGGTGTCCTGGAACGGTCATGATTTAAGCGAGAAAATTGTAATTCTCAAATTTGAGATTCTTAACTTTTCTGATTTTCGGTGTCCTGGAACGGTCATGATTTTGGGGGTAAAAATTGTAATTCTCAAATTTGAGATTTTGAAAAATTTGAAAATTGGGTATTTTTAAAAACGCCCAAATTTATGAATCTAGGTCTTCATAACCTGAAAAAGGGTTCAAATTCATAAATTTATGTCGTTTTTAAAAATGCCATTTTTTGAAAAAATGGTACTTTTTGAATGATCTAAATTCATCTATTTAGGTCTTAAAAACCTGAAAAAGGGTTCAAATTCATGAATTTATGTCGTTTTTAAAGATACTATTTTTTCAAAAAATGATACTTTTTAAATGGACTAAATTTATGAATTGAGGTCTTAAAAACCTGAAAAAGGGTTCAAATTCATAAATTTGGGCGTTTTTAAAAATACTATTTTTTCAAAAAATGATACTTTTTAAATGGACTAAATTTATGAATTTAGGTCTTAAAAAACTGAAAAAGGGTCTAAATTCATGAATTTATGTCGTTTTTAAAGATACTATTTTTTTGAATTTTATGGTGTCCTGGAACGGTCTTTTGCCCATTACTAAGAACTACGAACTATTGACGGTGAATTTCAATAATGGAAATGAACATATAGCAGAAACAGCATGATGGCGTGACGATATGAAATATTTATTTCATTTGACCAGAGTTTCCTATTATTTGACAGAACCAAGAGGTTTCCTAAAATACATTCCAGAGAATATCGAATTGAAGTAATGCAAAATGGACTAGGGCTGGGTTCGAATATTCGTTCGAACATCTTGAAATTCGAACAATTCGAATTCTAAAATCACTATTCGAATATTTCGAATACCTATTAATATCATAAATATTCCCGAGTACATATTTATGCAAAGCCTAGAATGACACAACAACAGCATTCTCTACCATTACTCCATAGAAGCAAACTCCATCAGTCTTCCTAGTGCACAGTCTCACATATTCGCTTCAATTCACATGTGAGTGTCGATAGAAATATTGTGATTGCTCTATTCAATGTAGACTAATTCTGATTCACTAACGAAGAAGAGGACAAAATGCATAGTGCCCAGAATGTTTGATGAATTGGTTTATCAGAACGTGAGCAAGATGAATAAGTGCGACACACTTATTGTTTTCACCTCATACCGAGCAGCCCATCCACCAATATCTATGGCAATCGACCACTATACCAGAGCGAATAGCTTTCTGCGCTTGCAAAGGTGAGCTATAGCCAGCCAATGAGCATTGACATTCTCCCCAATCGAATTTCACGCCGTTAAAGATAAGTTGCAGAGACACAGGTTGACATCACAAAATATCCTGAGTCGAGTTACGGATAAATATCAGCCATGTCAATTGTCTGGAAATATTTTACACTGAGTAAAGACAAAAAGAAAGCTATTTGCACGCTAAACAAAGATCATGTATTGTCATATTGCAATACTACATCGACTTTACGTTCTCATCCTGAAAAACGCCATTCTGAAATCTGCATCAATCCTGGTAAGTCAAATTAACACTCGAGGCCAGAACAAGTCATACATGAAACTCTTGTTCTTCAGATAAAATGGAATCCATCTCAAACCTTGATCAATTCGTGAGGAAAACCCCCAGGGATGCAATAGTTCAGAAATACGATAGTACCTCGTCCCAACAAACGTGCATCGAAGACAAGTTGGTTACATTTGTATGTAAAATGAACCAACCAATATCGATCGTGGAAAACAAGTACTTCAGGGAACTTGTAAATGCATTAAATCCGAAGTTCACGATTCCTTCACGAAAGAATCTTAAGTCCAAAATAGAAAATGTTTACACAGTCGAAGTTGATACAACAAAAAAGTTAATTGCTGATAAAAACAACGTTCTGTCGGCAATTACTACAGACAATTGGACAAGTCGAGAGATGACTTCCTATGCAGGTAGGCCTATATTCACCCTTAATATAAATTTAAATTAATGTTTATTTTTCAGAAGTTACGTTATCTTACGTGACATTGGACTGGCAATTGGTATCCAGATGCATTGACGTGAAACCAACTCCTGGCTCGCACACGGCCGATAATCTGCACAAAACTCTGTTGGAAATATTGAATGATTGGGGTCTAAAAAGTGTAAAGATTTTCGCTGTCACAGATGCAGGATCAAATGTAAAGAAACCTGTCGACGACTTGATGAATTTCAAAGGCACGATCCGATGTTTCGATCATGTATTGCAACGTTCTGTACTTGAAGGACTGAAAGCGGAAGAAGCAGACAACGTTATGTTATGAAACAAGCGAGGAGAATTGTACGGCACTTTCATTGCTCCAGTCAACAAACGGATAAACTGAAAAACGAGGCTGCTGATTCTGCTGACTTTAAGTATCGAAAACTTATTCAAGAATGTCCACCGAGGTGGGGATCTTCTTTCGAGATGTTGGACCGTCTAATATTGATGAAAAAACCTGTTGTAAATGTACTGATGAGTGGCACTCGCGAAATTCAAGAATTGATACCGCATCCGAGGTTTTGGGAGGAAGTTGCCGATTTGAGAGATCTTCTGGAAAAATTGAACTTAATTTCAGAAACCATGAGCTCAGAAACCAAACCAATGTGCTCTTCAATCTGTCCTATTCTCATAAATCTACTGACTAATGTTCTCACCGATTCTGATGATTCCGATATCATTTCGTCGGTGAAGCGCGCAATAAAAGACGGTCTTGAAAAGCGATACACTGGTGATGAGATTCGTAAAACAATGGAGATAGTGACAACATTAGATCCTCGGTTCAAAGATCTTTCGTTCTTGAATATTGACTCAAGACGGAAAGCCTATAGAACTACTAGGAAGGCAATCGAAGAAATGGTGAAAGAGCAGCAATATGAAAGAGAGCATGTAACATGCACAGATCAAATGGAGGTCGAACCCGTCTCAAAAATACGACGCAAGGATTTAACTGTGATGGCTGTATATGGTGCCAGTGTTCAAGCAAATTCAAAACCAGGGAAGACAGCCCCTACATTTGAGCAGGAGTGGAGAAATTACATCGCCGAGGAATCGCTAAATGTAAAGTCTGATCCATTGTTATGGTGGAAAACGAAAACCGAACAATATCCACGTGTTGCACTTGCAGCCAAATTTTCTTTAGGTGTGCCTGCTACTAGTGTGGCTTGTGAAAGAGCGTTTTCGACATCAGGGATAATCGTGGAGCCGAAACGGGCGTGTCTATCTCCACAAATGGTTCGCAAGTTGCATTTTCTTAATAAAAACTTGTAGAATCTTGTTTTGAATCATGAACATTTGTTATATTCTTGTTGAACATTTTATATCATTTTGAAAATACATTAAGTTTTAGTTATAGTTTTAGTTTTTAGTTATGATGATTTAGCATATTTATTTAATAAACAAATTTTTCTTTGAAATTTTAAAAAATCAATAACTTTGCTTTTGTCAGATTAAATTTAGCGGATAAAACAATATGGGCCATCAAATGTGTTATGTATAGACCATGAATAAAATTTCGAATAATATTCGAATACTATTCGAATAATAGATTTTTTTCGAATCGAATATTCGAATATTAAATTCCTTCGAATACTCAATTCTAAAATGGACCTCCCGGGCAATTCACACTCTCCTGGCTGACATTCTTTTACCAGAGAGAAGAGCCTCATTGTATGAATTTTGCTGCCCTTTTTTCGAGTGTGTGTGCTGATCTTTAATTTATTAACCAACTGTATAATGTAACTGAGTATCAAACATCATGTAACAACAGCTTTGACATCTATTAAAACCTTTGGAATCAAACCTTCAAGACTGGGAATTCCAAGAACTAATCAGTGCCGAACGTAAAGTGCCTTTAACCCTTTGAGGACCATAAGGTTATGTAGATCGAAAACGTTTTAAGTTTCTCATTAACATATTCTATTTGGATACATTAGTAGTTAGTAAAGGTCCATAATAAACACAGCGCGCCCTGAAATGGGGTGGGTCCTATTCAAACACAGCGCGCTCTGAAATGGGGTGGGTCCAATACAAACACAGCGCGCCTCGAATTGGCTAGCTCCCATACAAACACAGCGCGCCTGGCCGGCCGCCCAGGTTGGAGTGAGAGGTTGTCTTGGCCGACCGTCCAGGTTGACGTGTTCGACCGTCCAGGTTGACGTGTTCGACCGTCCAGGTTGACGTGGCCGACCGTCCAGGTTGACGTGGCCGACCGTCCAGGTTGACTTGGTTGACCGACTAGGTTGACTTGGCCGACCGATCAGGTTGACGTGGTGGAGTGAGAGTGTGTTTTGAGGGTGAAGGAGGCACGGGAGAGTGAAACGGACTTCAGATTCGTGATCAGCGTCAAATTCTGCATCGGTATGGTGAGTTTGAAAGGAATCGGCGAGAAAATATTTTTTTTCAAAATTTTTCCGAAAAACGACAGAGGTAAAATTGTGAACGTTTTGGGTTGTAGCCTCAAAACGAAGCATCGGATGGGAAAACGGAGGCCAGATTCGGATTCAGCGTGAAATTCTGCATCGGTATGGTGAATTTGAAAGCAATCGGAGAGAAAAAATTTTCGCTGACGTCCCCCCCCCTCGGGAGAGCTAGCTTCGATCTCGGCTTCCAGTGAACGGATTTAGTCGTGCCATAGCTCGTTTGAAAGCTAAGAGTGAGACAAATTCAGTGAAAGAATCGGCTTGTTCATATCTGTCTTCGTTTAGATGTGAGACGCCATTTAAGATTTTGGGATATTGGCGAAAAACGACAGAGTTAGAATTTGGGACGTTTTGGGCTGTAGCTTCAAAACGAAGCATCGGATTGGAAAACGGATTTCAGATTTGGAATCAGCGTGAAATTCTGCATCGGTATGGTGAATTTGAAAGCAATCGGAGAGAAAAAATTTTCGCTGACGTCCCCCCCCCCTCGGGAGAGCTAGCTTCGATCTCGGCTTCCAGTGGACGGATTTTGTCGTGCCATAGCTCGTTTGAAAGCTAAGAGTGAGACAAATTCACTGAAAGAATCGGCTTGTTCATATCTGTCTTCGTTTAGATGTGAGACGCCATTTAAGATTTTGGGATATTGGCGAAAAACGACAGAGTTAGAATTTGGGACGTTTTGGGCTGTAGCTTCAAAACGAAGCATCGGATTGGAAAACGGATTTCAGATTTGGAATCAGCGTGAAATTCTGCATCGGTATGGTGAGTTTCAAGTCAATCGGAGAGAAAAATTTTCGCTGACGTCCCCCCCTCTGGACAGCTCGCTTCGATCTTGGCTTCTAGTGAACGGATTTTGTCGTGTCATAGCTCGTTTGAAAGCTAAGAGTGAGACAAATTCACTGAAATAATCGGCTTGTTCCTATCTGTCTTCGTTTAGATGTGAGACGCCATTTAAGATTTTGGGACATTGGCGAAAAACGACAGAGTTAGAATTTGGGACGTTTTGGGCTGTAGCTTCAAAACGAAGCATCGGATTGGAAAACGGATTTCAGATTTGGAATCAGCGTGAAATTCTCTATCTGTATGGTGAGTTTCAAGTCAATCGGAGAGAAAAAATTTTTCATCACAAAAATTTTTCGAAAAAACGATAGTTAGAATTTTTGCGATGGCTGCCTGCTGTAGAGCCAAAACGAAGCATCGGATGGGAAAACGGAGGCCAGATTTAGATTCATCGTCCAATTCTACATGGAAATGGTGTATTTCCAGCTCAATCGGACCTCTAGAATCGGCGATAGAAGCGTTTTAAGTTTTTGGATGATGGGTATTACGTCATCAGCTGATCGCCACACACTATATAAGCGGGAACCGACGGAGACTTGTCATTAAGACGAGAGCGATTGTCAGAGGTAGGTCGTCTCTCTGAGCTACGATGCTAGCTTCGGACATTCCAAATTCCGCGTTTCTGTAAGAAACCGACTTAGAAAATTTCATTGCTGATATCAGCTAAGGCGTCAGACTTAGAGGTTAGCCAGGAGATGGCCTTCGTCTCCTGGCCATAAAAGACTCCAAAACTTTAAAGGCTTGTAACTTTGCTTCTACAAGTCCGTTTGACTTGATTCAAAAAAGGTTCGGTCGCTATTGACCTGCCGTAAGTGACACACTACTTATCAAATTTCATAAGTAGTGCTAAAAAGTTGAAAAATTTGAAGTCAAAAAAATGCTGAAGTCAATGAAAGCATTTTTAATGATGTCTGAGCCAGTCGTCTCATGGTATAAGCGGCTTTTCACTGAAAGCGAGCAAGACACGGAGAGTTTTGCTGTAATATTCCACTGACAGGGTGTTCCTTCGGGACGGCGGACGATGCCGTAGTGATAAGTGTGGCAAGGGAATGTGTCATAGTTTAGACCGTAACCGCTGGGAAAACTCATGTCTCATGTTGGGCATTTGACACAGTTCTCAACGTAGCACTTTGAACGCCAATCGGTTGAGTCTTAGCTATCTTGTCATGGGTGGCCTCTAAACATCTCCATTGCAAAACGCTGGTGAATCAAGCTCTCTACGGCTTGCTATCAAGCTGATCAAAGTCTGTCAACCTCTTACCAACTCTACAGGTTTTCATGTCTGAGCCAGTCGTCTCATGGTATAAGCGGCTTTTCACTGAAAGCGAGCAAGACACGGAGAGTTTTGCTGTAATATTCCACTGACAGGGTGTTCCTTCGGGACGGCGGACGATGCCGTAGTGATAAGTGTGGCAAGGGAGTGTGTCATAGTTTAGACCGTAACCGCTGGGAAAACTCATGTCTCATGTTGGGCATTTGACACAGTTCTCAACGTAGCACTTTGAACGCCAATCGGTTGAGTCTTAGCTATCTTGTCATGGGTGGCCTCTAAACATCTCCATTGCAAAACGCTGGTGAATCAAGCTCTCTACGGCTTGCTATCAAGCTGATCAAAGTCTGTCCTCCTCTTACCAACTCTACAGGTTTTCATGTCTGAGCCAGCCTTCTCATGGTATAAGCGGCTTTTCACTGAAAGCGAGCAAGACACGGAGAGTTTTGCTGTAATATCAAGCTGCTATAAGTCTGTCCACCTCTTACCAACTCTACAGGTTTTCATGTCTGAGCCAGTCTTCTCATGCTATAATGACACAGTTCTCAACGTAGCACTTTGAACGCCAATCGGTTGAATCTTAGCTATCTACGGCTTGCTATCAAGCTGCTAAAAGTCTGTCCACCTCTTACCAACTCTACAGGTTTTCATGTCTGAGCCAGCCTTCTCATGGTATAAGCGGCTTTTCACTGAAAGCGAGCAAGACACGGAGAGTTTTGCTGTAATATCAAGCTGCTATAAGTCTGTCCACCTCTTACCAACTCTACAGGTTTTCATGTCTGAGCCAGTCTTCTCATGCTATAATGACACAGCTCTCAACGTAGCACTTTGAACGCCAATCGGTTGAGTCTTAGCTATCTTGTCATGGGTGGCCCCTAAACATCTCCATTGCAAAACGCTGGTGAATCAAGCTCTCTACGGCTTGCTATCAAGCTGATCAAAGCAATAACTTGGGATGTTTCCTCAAGGTTTTCAAGTATGCTGAGTTCAAATCTACTATCAGATTTCAAATTTAACTAAGTCTAAGGCAGCTTTGAGGGGTTAGATCCCAGCTACTGTTCACTACCTTTGACTCGACGTTGCTGTTACCACTTCGGGGCAGTGACAATGATGTCTTAAGCTGTAAATAGCGGGTATCGGGGAAGATCTCTCACTTCCCTAGTGATCAGTACAAGGCCTTCGGGCTGTCGACGGGATCGAGTGCCACTCACTACACTCAAATCTATCATTCCTCACTAAGTGTAATTTATTGACTATACATTTGTCCTGCTATCAGGTTGTTTTGACTTGCTATCTAGTTCAATAGTCTCTTGCTATCAAGAGATTCACTTCTGCTCATAAAGCACATCATCGCTGTACTACCTCCTTTGCTCGAGCGTTCCTTCGGGACGGCGGGTACTGCCGTAGAGGGATTGTGTTGCACGGGTTGTTCGTCGTTTGTTAGACCGAAACCTCTGAGCCGTTGCTCATGTTGGGCGTTCGACTTCATACTCAACGTGACGCTTTCTCTCACCAGGTCAGAGTACTTCTGCCATTCGACAAAGGTTAGTCTTTATGATATGGAGTAGAGTGAAATGTAATTCATTAGATGTCCCTTCAATGATTGCTCCCATGATAAACGTTGATGAGACAAATGAAATGATTCTCATCTTCCCTTTTCAATGATTGAAATCTACTAACACACTACCGTATAATCGTCCACTATGGGGCAAGACATGATAGAGCCTCCACGCGGTTTGCCCTGGGCAGTCTTTAGACTGGCGAATACTATCATTAAGTTGAATCTGCTATCAGTCAACTTGAACGTTGCGTCGCGTTAGAGGGTATATAAACCACTGCCTCTCATTTCATTTCATTTCAATCATGCAGACGCCGAACAGTCAAGTCAGCTCTCCTGGCGGACCGCAGTTAAGGCCGCGAAATTTATTTGAGGAGTTTGTCAGGCTAGAGGAGCAAGACAGAGTTTTTAATAATCTTGCTCGGATTGGCAATCCGATGACAGCAACTGTTGTCAATCCAACGGAATGGCGCTACATTCCACTTTTCAGCCATGTGCCAATTAGTGTGGAAGTCGACACTGCTACCAAAGAGAGAGTCAAAGACTCTCTCACCAGAATTGGTAGGGTGTAAGATGACGTTACTCCCGAGAACGAACCACCGGCTCTCTTAAGCGCCACCATGGGGCAAGACATGATAGAACCTCCTCGCGGTTTGCCCTGGGCAGTCTTCGGACTGGCGAATACTATCATTAAGTTGAATCTGCTATCAGTCAACTTGAACGTTGCAAATGAAGTTCGGTGTAATACTTCCTTTCGACGGGCGTTCCTGTAAAGGGCGGTGGTGAAACCCGTAGCTATGTATACCGCAAGGGACATTCGGCAATGGTCAATCTTGTTAAACCTCTCTGCATCATGTTTGCAAGTGATTGCCTCTGTCTCAACGTAGTATGCATTCGCGCCAGGGCGACATTTAGCCAACTGTCGAAGGTTGCCTAAAACTATCCATTGCATACGTTATGAGAACCATGAGTTCTACCTGTCTCTATCAATGAGATGAATTGATGAATGGAATGAAATGGGAGGACACTCACGCGCCACACGCAACATAACACACTTCTCTCTTCCGTGGTCTAACAAGCTCTTTACACATGGATCGCAGTCGATTGCTATCCCTGTATCATGTAAGCTATCTTAATTTTATTTGACACTATTTCAACTACCATCATCGCCCATATGAAATGTTATAAGATTTACAAGTTAGACTTAGCGTGCTACTATTTCCAAATGAATAAAGTATACATGGTTAAATCATCCACTTAAGCCCATCCGTAGTCTAACAAGCTCTTTACACATGCATCGCAGTCGATTGCTATCCCTGTATCATGTAAGCTATCTAAATTTTATTTAACACTATTTCATCTACCATCATCACCCATATGAAGTGTCATAAGATTTACAAGTTAGACTAAGCGTTCTACTATTTGTAAATGAAAGATATAGTTTCAACAGTTTACAGATTGAAAATAAAGTTTCAATAGTGTGTGTGTGTTAGAAATAAAGCTGTAACTGTTTGTAAAAATAAGATCGCAAGATTTACTAGTTTACAAGTTAGACTAAGTGTAAATTAAAAATAAAATTATAACTGTTCACGAGTTAAAGCGTTGATGCAACGATGAACAATTAATAAGCTGAAAAGTTTTAGATTCACTTTAACATTACCATATGTTTACAGATAGAAATGTATCACAGCAAAGCTACTTCATGAGTTAGTTTGCCAGGAGTGTATCATCTCAAACTTTTACTCCGACTGTGGAACATTGATTTCCATGATGAAGATTTAAATAGTTAGATTCGATGACGAACAAGATTTACTAGTTTACAAGTTGGACAAAGCGTTCTACTATTTGTAAATGAAAGATATCATTTCAACAGTTTACCAGTTAGAAATAAAGTTTCAACAGTCTACAAGTTAAAAATAAAGTTTCAACCGTTTACAAGTTAAAAATGAAGTTTCAATAGTGTGTATGTTAAGAATAAAGTTCTATCTGTTTATATGTTAGAAATAAAATGAAGGTTCACCAGTTTACAAGTTAAGAATAAAGTTCTATCTGTTTGTATGTTAGAAATAAAACAAAGTTTCAACCGTTTACAAGTTAAAAATAAAGTTTCAATAGTTTACAAGTTAAGAATAAAGTTTCAATAGTGTGTATGTTAAGAATAAAGTTCTATCTGTTTATATGTTAGAAATAAAATGAAGTTTCATCAGTTTACAAGTTAAGAATATAGTTTCAATAGTTTGCAAGTTAAAACTAATGTTTCAATAGTGCATATGTTAAGAATAAAGTTTTATCTGTTTGTATGTTAGAAATAGAATGAAGTTTCACCAGTTGGCAAGTTAAGAATAAAGTTTTATCTGTTTCTATGATAGAAATAAAACAAAGTTTCAACCGTTTACAAGTTAAAAATAAAGTTTCAATAGTTTACAAGTTAAGAATAAAGTTTCAAAATGTGTATGTTAAGAATAGAGTTCTATCTGTTTATATGTTAGAAATAAAATGAAGTTTCAACCGTTTACAAGTTAAAAATAAAGTTTCAATATTTTATAAGTTAAGAATGAAGTTTCAATAGTGTGCATGTTCAGAATAAAGTTCTATTTGTTTATATGTTAGAAATAGAATGAAGTTTCACCAGTTTACAAGTTACGAATAAAGTTCCATCTGTTTAAGTTTACAAGTTAAGAATAAAGTTCTATCTGTTTATATGTTAGAAATAAAATGAAGGTTCACCAGTTTACAAGTTAAGAATAAAGTTCTATCTGTTTTTATGTTAGAAATAAAACAAAGTTTCAACCGTTAACATGTTAAAAATAAAGTTTCAATAGTTTGCAAGTTAAAACTAATGTTTCAATATTGCATATGTTAAGAATAAAGTTTTATCTGTTTGTATGTTAGAAATAGAATGACGTTTCACCAGTTGGCAAGTTAAGAATAAAGTTCTATCTGTTTGTGTGTTAGAAATAAACTTCTATCTGTTTATATGTTAGAAATAGAATGAAGTTTCACCAGTTTACAAGTTAAGAATAGAGTTCTATCTGTTTATATGTTAGAAATAAAATGAAGTTTCATCAGTTTACAAGTTAAGAATAAAGTTTCGATAGTTTACAAGTTAAGAATAAAGTTTCATTAGTACGCATGTTCAGAATAAAGTTCTGTTTGTTTATATGTTAGAAATAGAATGAAGTTTCACCAGTTTACAAGTTACGCATAAAGTTCTATCTGTTTAAGTTTACAAAATAAGAATAAAGTTCTATCTGTTTGTATGTTAGAAATAAAACAAAGTTTCAACCGTTTACAAGTTAAGAATAAAGTTTCAATAGTTTAAAAGTTAAGAATAAAGTTTCAATAGTGTGCATGTTAAGAATAAAGTTCTATCTGTTTATATGTTAGAAATAGAATGAAGTTTCACCAGTTTACAAGTAAAGAATAAAGTTCTATCTGTTTATATGTTAGAAATAAAATGAAGTTTCATCAGTTTAAAAGTGAAGAATAAAGTTCTATCTGTTTGTATGTTAGAAATAAAACAAAGTTTCAACCGTTAACAAGTTAAAAATAAAGTTTCAATAGTTTACAAGTTAAGAATAGAATAAAGTTTCAATAGTGTGCATGTTCAGAATAAAGTTCTATTTGTTTATATGTTAGAAATAGAATGAAGTTTCACCAGTTTACAAGTTACGAATAAAGTTCCATCTGTTTAAGTTTACAAGTTGAGAATAAAGTTCTATCTGTTTATATGTTAGAAATAAAATGAAGTTTCATCAGTTTACAAGTTAAGAATAAAGTTCTATCTGTTTGTATGTTAGAAATAAAACAAAGTTTCAACCGTTAACAAATTAAAAATAAAGTTTCAATAGTTTGCAAGTTAAAACTAATGTTTCAATTGTGCGTATGTTAAGAATAAAGTTTATCTGTTTATATGTTAGAAATAAAATGAAGCTTCACCAGTTTACAAGTTAAGAATAAAGTTTCAATAGTGTGCATGTTCAGAATAAAGTTCTATCTGTTTGTATGTTAAAAATAGAAATGAAGGTTCAATAGTTTACAAGTTAAGAATAAAGTTTTATCTGCTTGTATGTCAGAAATGAAATAAAGTTTCACCAGTTGAAAAGTTAAGAATAAAGTTTCAATAATGTGTACGTTAGAAATAAAGTTTCAACCGTTACCGTTTACAAGTTAAAAATAAAGTTTCAATAGTGTGTATGTTAAGAATAAAGTTCTATCTGTTTATATGTTAGAAATAAAAATGGAGGTTCAATAGTTTACAAGTTAAGAATAAAGTTCTATCTGCTTGTATGTCAGAAATGAAATAAAGTTTCAACCGTTTACAAATTAAAAATAAAGTTTCAACAGTGTGTATGTTAGAAATAAAGTTTTATCTGTTTATATGTTAGAAACAAAACAAAGTTTCAACAGTTTACAAGCTGAAAAATAAAGTTTCAACAGTGTGTACGTTAGGAATAAAGTTTTATCTATTTGTAAGTTAGAAATAAAGTTTTAACTGCTTGTATGTTAGAAATAGAGGTATGACAGTCTATATGCTAGAAAGAAAGGTATAACTGTTTGTAAGACAAGATCGTAAGATTTACTAGTTTGCAAGTTAGACTCAGCGTTCTACTAGTTGTAAATGAAAAATATCGTTTCAACAGTTTACAGATTAAAATAAAGTTTCAATAGTGTGTATGATGGAAATAAAGTTTAAGCGCTTTGTGCGTTAGAAATAAAGTTTCAGCCGTTTACAAGTTAAAAATAAAGTTTTAACAAAGTGTACGTTAGAAATAAAGTTTTAGCTGTTTATATGTTAGAAACAAAATAAAGTTTCATCAGTTTACAAGTTGAAAAATAAAGTTTCAACAGTGTGTATGCTAGAAATAAATGAAAGTAAGAACTTCATCATATGAGTATTCAAAGCATGTTTTGTAAATCAAATGTGTGTCGTACTGACATGATAGAATCAAATGAACTTGACAAACGCGTTTGTCAAACTTGATTCTATCATGTCAGAACGACACACATTTGATTTACAAAACATGCTTTGAATACTCATGCGATGAAGTTCTTACTTTCATTTAATTCTAACGTACACACTGTTGAAACTTTATTTTTCAACTTGTAAACTGTTGAAACTTTATTTTGTTTCTAACATATAAACAGCTAAAACTTTATTTCTAACGTACACACTTTTGAAACTTTATTTTTAACTTGTAAACGGCTGAAACTTTATTTCTAACGCACAAAGCGCTTAAACTTTATTTCCATCATACACACTATTGAAACTTTATTTTAATCTGTAAACTGTTGAAACGATATTTTTCATTTACAACTAGTAGAACGCTGAGTCTAACTTGCAAACTAGTAAATCTTACGATCTTGTCTTACAAACAGTTATACCTTTCTTTCTAGCATATAGACTGTCATACCTCTATTTCTAACATACAAGCAGTTAAAACTTTATTTCTAACTTACAAACAGATAAAACTTTATTCCTAACGTACACACTGTTGAAACTTTATTTTTCAGCTTGTAAACTTTTGAAACTTTGTTTTGTTTCTATCATATAAACAGATAAAACTTTATTTCTAACATACACACTGTTGAAACTTTATTTTTAACTTGTAAACGGTTGAAACTTTATTTCATTTCTGACATACAAGCAAATAAAACTTTATTTTTAACTTGTAAACTATTGAACCTTCATTTTTATTTCTAACATATAAACAGATAGAACTTTATTCTTAACATACACACTATTGAAACTTTATTTTTAACTTTTCAACTGGTGAAACTTTATTTCATTTCTGACATACAAGCAGATAAAACTTTATTCTTAACTTGTAAACTATTGAACCTTCATTTTCATTTCTAACATACAAACAGATAAAACTTTATTCTTAACATGCGCACTATTGAAACATTAGTTTTAACTTGCAAACTATTGAAACTTTCTTTTTAACTTGTTAACGGTTAAAACTTTGTTTTATTTCTAACATACAAACAGATAAAACTTTATTCTTAACTTGTAAACTGATGAAACTTCATTTTATGTCTAACATATAAACAGATAGAACTTTATTCTTAACTTGTAACCTGGTGAAACTTCATTCTATTTCTAAGATATAAACAAATAGAACTTTATTCTGAACATGCACACTATTGAAACTTTATTCTTAACTTGTAAACTATTGAAACTTTATTTTTAACTTGTAAACGGTTGAAACTTTGTTTTATTTCTATCATACACACAGATAGAACTTTATTCTTAACTTGTAAACTGATGAAACTTCATTTTATTTCTAACATATAAACAGATAGAACTTTATTCTTAACTTGTAAACTGGTGAAACTTCATTCTATTTCTAACATATAAACAGATAGAACTTTATTCTTAACATGCACACTATTGAAACTTCATTCTTAACTTGTAAAATATTGAAACTTTATTTTTAACTTGTAAACGGTTGAAACTTCATTTTATTTCTAACATATAAACAGATAGAACTTTATTCTTAACTTGTAAACTTAAACAGATAGAACTTTATTCGTAACTTGTAAACTGGTGAAACTTCATTCTATTTCTAACATATAAACAAATAGAACTTTATTCTGAACATGCACACTATTGAAACTTTATTCCTAACTTGTAAACTATTGAAACTTTATTTTTAACTTGCAAACTATTGAAACTTTGTTTTATTTCTATCATACAAACAGATAGAACTTTATTCTTAACTTGCCAACTGGTGAAACATTAGTTTTAACTTGCAAACTATTGAAACTTCATTTTTAACTTGTTAACGGTTGAAACTTTGTTTTATTTCTAACATACAAACAGATAGAACTTTATTCTTAACTTGTAAACTGATGAAACTTCATTTTATTTCTAACATATAAACAGATAGAACTTTATTTTTAACTTGTAAACTGGTGAAACTTCATTCTATTTCTAACATATAAACAGATAGAAGTTTATTTCTAACATACAAACAGATAGAACTTTATTCTTAACTTGTAAACTGGTGAAACTTCATACTATTTCTAACATATAAACAGATAGAACTCTATTCTTAACATACACATTTTGAAACTTTATTCTTAACTTGTAAACTATTGAAACTTTATTTTTAACTTGTAAACGGTTGAAACATTGTTTTATTTCTATCATAGAAACAGATAGAACTTTATTCTTAACTTGCCAACCGGTGAAACGTCATTCTATTTCTAACATACAAACAGATAAAACTTTATTCTTAACATATGCACTATTGAAACATTAGTTTTAACTTGCAAACTATTGAAACTTTATTCTTAACTTGTTAACGGTTGAAACTTTGTTTTATTTCTAACATACAAACAGATAGAACTTTATTCTTAACCTGTAAACTGGTGAAACTTCATTTTATTTCTAACATATAAACAGATAGAACTTTATTCTTAACTTGTAAACTTAAACAGATAGAACTTTATTCGTAACTTGTAAACTGGTGAAACTTCATTCTATTTCTAACATAAAAACAAATAGAACTTTATTCTGAACATGCACACTATTGAAACTTTATTCTTAACTTGTAAACTATTGAAACTTTATTTTTAACTTGTAAACGGTTGAAACTTTGTTTTATTTCTATCATAGAAAAAGATAGAACTTTATTCTTAACTTGCCAACTGGTGAAACTTCATTCTATTTCTAACATACAAACAGATAAAACTTTATTCTTAACATATGCACTATTGAAACTTTTTTCTTAACTTGTAAATTATTGAAACTTTATTCTTAACTTGTAAACTGATGAAACTTCATTCTATTTCTATCATATAAACTTTATTCTTAACTTGTAAACTGGTGAAACTTCATTCTATTTCTGACATATAAACAGACAGAAGTTTATTTCTAACATACAAACAGATAGAACTTTATTCTTAACTTGCCAACTGGTGAAACTTCATTCTATTTCTAACATACAAACAGATAAAACTTTATTCTTAACATACAAACTATTGAAACTTTATTCTTAACTTGTAAACTCCTGAAACTTTATTTTTAACTTGTAAACTGTTGAAACTTTGTTTTGTTTCTAACATATAAACAGATAAAACTTTATTTCTAACATACACACTGTTGAAACTTTATTTTTAACTTGTAAACGGTTGAAACTTTATTTCATTTCTGACATACAAGCAGATAAAACTTTATTCTTAACTTGTAAACTATTGAACTTTCATTTTTATTTCTAACATACAAACAGATAAAACTTTATTCTTAACATGCGCACTATTGAAACATTAGTTTTAACTTGCAAACTATTGAAACTCATTTTAACTTGTTAACGGTTGAAACTTTGTTTTATTTCTAACATACAAAGAGATAGAACTTTATTCTTAACTTGTAAACTGGTGAACCTTCATTTTATTTCTAACATATAAACAGATAGAACTTTATTCTTAACTTGTAAACTTAAACAGACAGAACTTTATTCGTAACTTGCAAACTGGTGAAACTTCATTCTTAACTTGTAAACTATTGAAACTTTATTCTTAACTTGTAAACTGATGAAACTTCATTTTATTTCTAACATATCAACAGATAGAACTTTATTCTTAACTTGTAAACTGGTGAAACTTCATTCTATTTCTAACATATAAACAGATAGAAGTTTATTTCTAACATACAAACAGATAGAACTTTATTCTTAACTTGCCAACTGGTGAAACTTCATTCTATTTCTAACATACAAACAGATAAAACTTTATTCTTAACATACACACTATTGAAACTTTATTCTTAACTTGTAAACTATTGAAACTTTATTTTTAACTTGTAAACGGTTGAAACTTTGTTTTATTTCTATCATAGAAACAGATAAAACTTCATTCTTAACTTGCCAACTGGTGAAACTTTATTTTATTTCTAACATATAAACAGATAGAACTTTATTCTTAACTTGTTAACTTAAACAGATAGAACTTTATTCGTAACTTGTAAACTGGTGAAACTTCATTCTATAGCTAACATATAAACAAATAGAACTTTATTCTGAACATGCACACTATTGAAACGTTAGTTTTAACTTGCAAACTATTGAAACTTTATTTTTAACTTGTTAACGGTTGAAACTTTGTTTTATTTCTAACATACAAACAGATAGAACTTTATTCTTAACTTGTAAACTGGTGAACCTTCATTTTATTTCTAACATATAAACAGATAGAACTTTATTCTTAACATACACACTATTGAAACTTCATTTTTAACTTGTAAACGGTTGAAACTTTATTTTTAACTTGTAGACTGTTGAAACTTTATTTCTAACTGGTAAACTGTTGAAATGATATCTTTCATTTACAAATAGTAGAACGCTTTGTCCAACTTGTAAACTAGTAAATCTTGTTCGTCATCGAATCTAACTATTTAAATCTTCATCATGGAAATCAATGTTCCACAGTCGGAGTAAAAGTTTGAGATGATACACTCCTGGCAAACTAACTCATGAAGTAGCTTTGCTGTGATACATTTCTATCTGTAAACATATGGTAATGTTAAAGTGAATCTAAAACTTTTCAGCTTATTAATTGTTCATCGTTGCATCAACGCTTTAACTCGTGAACAGTTATAATTTTATTTTTAATTTACACTTAGTCTAACTTGTAAACTAGTAAATCTTGCGATCTTATTTTTACAAACAGTTACAGCTTTATTTCTAACATATACACTATTGAAACTTTATTTCTAACTTGTAAACTCTTGAAACTTTATTTTGATATAAAAACAGCTAAGACTTTATTTCTAACGCATACACTATTGAAACTTTATTTCTAACTTGTAAACTCTTGAAGCTTTATTTTGATATACAAACAGCTAAAACTTTATTTCTAACGCATACACTATTGAAACTTTATTTCTAACTTGTAAACTCTTGAAAAAGTTATAATTTTATTTTTAGTTTACACTTAGTCTAACTTGTAAACTAGTAAATCTTGCGATCTTATTTTTACAAACAGTTACAGCTTTATTTCTAACGCACACACTATTGAAACTTTATTTTTAACTTGTAAAGTGGTGAAACTTTACTTTTTATCGTGTAAACTTTATTTTGTTTCTAACATACAAACAGATAAAACTTTATTCTTAACATATGCACTATTGAAACATTAGTTTTAACTTGCAAACTATTGAAACTTTATTCTTAACTTGTTAACGGTTGAAACTTTGTTTTATTTCTAACATACAAACAGATAGAACTTTATTCTTAACCTGTAAACTGGTGAAACTTCATTTTATTTCTAACATATAAACAGATAGAACTTTATTCTTAACTTGTAAACTTAAACAGATAGAACTTTATTCGTAACTTGTAAACTGGTGAAACTTCATTCTATTTCTAACATAAAAACAAATAGAACTTTATTCTGAACATGCACACTATTGAAACTTTATTCTTAACTTGTAAACTATTGAAACTTTATTTTTAACTTGTAAACGGTTGAAACTTTGTTTTATTTCTATCATAGAAAAAGATAGAACTTTATTCTTAACTTGCCAACTGGTGAAACTTCATTCTATTTCTAACATACAAACAGATAAAACTTTATTCTTAACATATGCACTATTGAAACTTTTTTCTTAACTTGTAAATTATTGAAACTTTATTCTTAACTTGTAAACTGATGAAACTTCATTCTATTTCTATCATATAAACTTTATTCTTAACTTGTAAACTGGTGAAACTTCATTCTATTTCTGACATATAAACAGACAGAAGTTTATTTCTAACATACAAACAGATAGAACTTTATTCTTAACTTGCCAACTGGTGAAACTTCATTCTATTTCTAACATACAAACAGATAAAACTTTATTCTTAACATACAAACTATTGAAACTTTATTCTTAACTTGTAAACTCCTGAAACTTTATTTTTAACTTGTAAACTGTTGAAACTTTGTTTTGTTTCTAACATATAAACAGATAAAACTTTATTTCTAACATACACACTGTTGAAACTTTATTTTTAACTTGTAAACGGTTGAAACTTTATTTCATTTCTGACATACAAGCAGATAAAACTTTATTCTTAACTTGTAAACTATTGAACTTTCATTTTTATTTCTAACATACAAACAGATAAAACTTTATTCTTAACATGCGCACTATTGAAACATTAGTTTTAACTTGCAAACTATTGAAACTCATTTTAACTTGTTAACGGTTGAAACTTTGTTTTATTTCTAACATACAAAGAGATAGAACTTTATTCTTAACTTGTAAACTGGTGAACCTTCATTTTATTTCTAACATATAAACAGATAGAACTTTATTCTTAACTTGTAAACTTAAACAGACAGAACTTTATTCGTAACTTGCAAACTGGTGAAACTTCATTCTTAACTTGTAAACTATTGAAACTTTATTCTTAACTTGTAAACTGATGAAACTTCATTTTATTTCTAACATATCAACAGATAGAACTTTATTCTTAACTTGTAAACTGGTGAAACTTCATTCTATTTCTAACATATAAACAGATAGAAGTTTATTTCTAACATACAAACAGATAGAACTTTATTCTTAACTTGCCAACTGGTGAAACTTCATTCTATTTCTAACATACAAACAGATAAAACTTTATTCTTAACATACACACTATTGAAACTTTATTCTTAACTTGTAAACTATTGAAACTTTATTTTTAACTTGTAAACGGTTGAAACTTTGTTTTATTTCTATCATAGAAACAGATAAAACTTCATTCTTAACTTGCCAACTGGTGAAACTTTATTTTATTTCTAACATATAAACAGATAGAACTTTATTCTTAACTTGTTAACTTAAACAGATAGAACTTTATTCGTAACTTGTAAACTGGTGAAACTTCATTCTATAGCTAACATATAAACAAATAGAACTTTATTCTGAACATGCACACTATTGAAACGTTAGTTTTAACTTGCAAACTATTGAAACTTTATTTTTAACTTGTTAACGGTTGAAACTTTGTTTTATTTCTAACATACAAACAGATAGAACTTTATTCTTAACTTGTAAACTGGTGAACCTTCATTTTATTTCTAACATATAAACAGATAGAACTTTATTCTTAACATACACACTATTGAAACTTCATTTTTAACTTGTAAACGGTTGAAACTTTATTTTTAACTTGTAGACTGTTGAAACTTTATTTCTAACTGGTAAACTGTTGAAATGATATCTTTCATTTACAAATAGTAGAACGCTTTGTCCAACTTGTAAACTAGTAAATCTTGTTCGTCATCGAATCTAACTATTTAAATCTTCATCATGGAAATCAATGTTCCACAGTCGGAGTAAAAGTTTGAGATGATACACTCCTGGCAAACTAACTCATGAAGTAGCTTTGCTGTGATACATTTCTATCTGTAAACATATGGTAATGTTAAAGTGAATCTAAAACTTTTCAGCTTATTAATTGTTCATCGTTGCATCAACGCTTTAACTCGTGAACAGTTATAATTTTATTTTTAATTTACACTTAGTCTAACTTGTAAACTAGTAAATCTTGCGATCTTATTTTTACAAACAGTTACAGCTTTATTTCTAACATATACACTATTGAAACTTTATTTCTAACTTGTAAACTCTTGAAACTTTATTTTGATATAAAAACAGCTAAGACTTTATTTCTAACGCATACACTATTGAAACTTTATTTCTAACTTGTAAACTCTTGAAGCTTTATTTTGATATACAAACAGCTAAAACTTTATTTCTAACGCATACACTATTGAAACTTTATTTCTAACTTGTAAACTCTTGAAAAAGTTATAATTTTATTTTTAGTTTACACTTAGTCTAACTTGTAAACTAGTAAATCTTGCGATCTTATTTTTACAAACAGTTACAGCTTTATTTCTAACGCACACACTATTGAAACTTTATTTTTAACTTGTAAAGTGGTGAAACTTTACTTTTTATCGTGTAAACTTTATTTTGTTTCTAACATACAAACAGATAAAGCTTTATTTCTAACACACACACACACACTATTGAAACTTTATTTTCAATCTGTAAACTGTTGAAACTATATCTTTCATTTACAAATAGTAGAACGCTTAGTCTAACTTGTAAATCTTATGACACTTCATATGGGTGATGATGGTAGATGAAATAGTGTTAAATAAAATTTAGATAGCTTACATGATACAGGGATAGCAATCGACTGCGATCCATGTGTAAAGAGCTTGTTAGACTACGGATGGGCTTAAGTGGATGATTTAACCATGTATACTTTATTCATTTGGAAATAGTAGCACGCTTAGTCTAACTTGTAAATCTTATAACATTTCATATGGGCGATGATGGTAGATGAAATAGTGTCAAATATAATTAAGATAGCTTACATGATACAGGGATAGCAATCGACTGCGATCCATGTGTAAAGAGCTTGTTAGACTACGGAAGAGAGAAGTGTGTTATGTTGCGTGTGGCGCGTGAGTGTCCTCCCATTTCATTCCATTCATCAATTCATCTCATTGATAGAGACAGGTAGAACTCATGGTTCTCATAACGTATGCAATGGATAGTTTTAGGCAACCTTCGACAGTTGGCTAAATGTCGCCCTGGCGGTCAGAGTACAACGTTGAGACGAAAGGCAACCACTTGCAAACATGACGCAGAGAGGTTTAACAAGATTGACCATTGCCCACGTCCTGTGCAGTACTCATCGCTACGGACTTCACCGCTGTCTCGAAAGAACGCCCACCCACAGGAAGTATCACACCGAAAATCTCCGTTACTTGCACCGTCCATGACTTGATCGCCAGACATGAAAACCTGTAGAGTTGGTAAGAGGTTGACAGACTTTTAGCAGCTTGATAGCAAGTCGTAGAGAGCTTGATTCACCAGCGTTTTGCAATGGAGATGTTTAGAGGCCACCCATGACAAGATAGCTAAGACTCATCCGATTGGCGTTCAAAGTGCTACGTTGAGAACTGTGTCAAATGCCCAACATGAGACATGAGTTTTCCCAGCGGTTACGGTCTAAACTATGACACACTCCCTTGCCACACTTATCACTACGGCATCGTCCGCCGTCCCGAAGGAACACCCTGTCAGTGGAATATTACAGCAAAACTCTCCGTGTCTTGCTCGCTTTCAGTGAAAAGCCGCTTATACCATGAGACGACTGGCTCAGACATGAAAACCTGTAGAGTTGGTAAGAGGTTGACAGACTTTTAGCAGCTTGATAGCAAGCCGTAGAGAGCTTGATTCACCAGCGTTTTGCAATGGAGATGTTTAGAGGCCACCCATGACAAGATAGCTAAGACTCAACCGATTGGCGTTCAAAGTGCTACGTTGAGAACTGTGTCAAATGCCCAACATGAGACATGAGTTTTCCCAGCGGTTACGGTCTAAACTATGACACATTCCCTTGCCACACTTATCACTACGGCATCGTCCGCCGTCCCGAAGGAACACCCTGTCAGTGGAATATTACAGCAAAACTCTCCGTGTCTTGCTCGCTTTCAGTGAAAAGCCGCTTATACCATGAGAAGACTGGATCAGACATAATTAAAAATGCTTTCATTGACTTCAGCAGGGTCGAAAACCCCAGAAAACCTCCAAAACTAGTGAATTCAAATTTTTCAACTCTTTAGCACTACTTATGAAATTTTATAAGTAGTCTGTCACTTAGGGCAGGTCAATAGCGACCGAACCTTTTTTGAATCAAGTCAAACGGACTTGTAGAAGCAAAGTTACAAGCCTTTAAAGTTTTGGAGTCTTTTATGGCCAGGAGACGAAGGTCATCTCCTGGCTAACCTCTAAGTCTGACGCCTTAGCTGATATCAGCAATGAAATTTTCTAAGTCGGTTTCTTACAGAAACGCGGAATTTGGAATGTCCGAAGCTAGCATCGGAGCTCAGAGAGACGACCTACCTCTGACAATCGCTCTCGTCTTAATGACAAGTCTCCGTCGGTTCCCGCTTATATAGTGTGTGGCGATCAGCTGATGACGTAATACCCATCATCCAAAAACTTAAAACGCTTCTATCGCCGATTCTAGAGGTCCGATTGAGCTGGAAATACACCATTTCCATGTAGAATTGGACGATGAATCTAAATCTGGCCTCCGTTTTCCCATCCGATGCTTCGTTTTGGCTCTACAGCAGACAGCCATCGCAAAAATTCTAACTCGTTTTTTCGAAAAATTTTTGTGATGAAAAATTTTTTCTCTCCGATTGACTTGAAACTCACCATACAGATAGAGAATTTCACGCTGATTCCAAATCTGAAATCCGTTTTCCAATCCGATGCTTCGTTTTGAAGCTACAACCCAAAACGTCCCAAATTCTAACTCTGTCGTTTTTCGCCAATGTCCCAAAATCTTAAATGGCGTCTCACATCTAAACGAAGACAGATAGGAACAAGCCGATTCTTTCACTGAATTTGTCTCACTCTTAGCTTTCAAACGAGCTATGACACGACAAAATCCGTCCACTGAAAGCCGAGATCGAAGCGAGCTCTCCAGAGGGGGGGACGTCAGCGAAAATTTTTTCTCTCCGATTGCGTTCAAATTCACCATACCGATGCAGAATTTCACGCTGAATCCGAATCTGGCCTCCGTTTTCCCATCCGATGGTTCGTTTGGGCGCTAGAGACCAAAACGTCCCACATTCTAACTCTGTCGTTTTTTCGAAAAATGTTGAAAATGTTTCTCTCCGATTGACTTCAAAATCTCCGATTGACTTGAAACTCACCATACAGATAGAGAATTTCACGCTGATTCCAAATCTG
Organism: Prostheceraeus crozeri; assembly: GCA_907163375.1. Classification (NCBI taxonomy): domain Eukaryota; kingdom Metazoa; phylum Platyhelminthes; order Polycladida; family Euryleptidae; genus Prostheceraeus; species Prostheceraeus crozeri. The sequence goes on along the minus strand of CAJQUW010005568.1, from coordinate 4,743 downwards.
AAATCCGTTTTCCAATCCGATGCTTCGTTTTGAAGCTACAGCCCAAAACGTCCCAGATTCTAACTCTGTCGTTTTTCGCCAATGTCCCAAAATCTTAAATGGCGTCTCATATCTAAACGAAGACAGATATGAACAAGCCGTTTCTTTCAGTGAATTTGTCTCACTCTTAGCTTTCAAACGAGCTATGGCACGACAAAATCCCTCCACTGGAAGCTGAGATCGAAGCTAGCTCTCCCGAGGGGGGGACGTCAGCGAAAATTTTTCTCTCCGATTGCGTTCAAATTCACCATACCGATGCAGATAGAGAATTTCACGCTGAATCCGAATCTGGCCTCCGTTTTCCCATCCGATGCTTCGTTTTGAAGCTACAGCCCAAAACGTCCCAAATTCTAACTCTGTCGTTTTTCGCCAATGTCCCAAAATCTTAAATGGCGTCTCACATCTAACCGAAGACAGATAGGAACAAGCCGATTCTTTCACTGAATTTGTCTCACTCTTAGCTTTCAAACGAGCTATGGCACGACAAAATCCGTCCACTGGAAGCCGAGATCGAAGCTAGCTCTCCCGAGGGGGGGGACGTCAGCGAAAATTTTTTCTCTCCGATTGCGTTCAAATTCACCATACCGATGCAGAATTTCACGCTGAATCCGAATCTGGCCTCCGTTTTCCCATCCGATGCTTCGTTTTGGCGCTACAGCCCAAAACGTCCACAATTTTACCTCTGTCGTTTTTCGGAAAAATTTTGAAGAAAAATATTTTCTCGCCGATTCTTTTCAAACTCACCATACCGATGCAGAATTTGACGCTGATCACGAATCTGAAGTCCGTTTCACTCTCCCGTGCCTCCTTCACCCTCAAAACACACTCTCACTCCACCACGTCATCCTGATCGGTCGGCCAAGTCAACCTAGTCGGTCAACCAAGTCAACCTGGACGGTCGGCCACATCAACCTGGACGGTCGGCCACGTCAACCTGGACGGTCGGCCACGTCAACCTGGACGGTCGGCCAAGACAACCTCTCACTCCAACCTGGGCGGCCGGCCAGGCGCGCTGTGTTTGTATGGGAGCTACCCATTTCGAGGCGCGCTGTGTTTGTATTGGACCCACCCCATTTCAGAGCGCGCTGTGTTTATTATGGACCTTTACTAACTACTTACATTAAATCGTATGAACAACCCAAAGTTTGAGATTTGAACTTTAACATAGATTTCGAACGTGGTCCATATATAGACCACTGGACCATAAGGGAGTCAAAAATAGAACACTCACTGCTGGTGGTAAAAGTAGTAGCAATTTCTACTCGCGTTCAAACACAAGTACTTTTCACATACCTCACACTTGACGTTAGAGCGAGCATTGTTTTGGCGATTTGAACACACAAAGCATCTTCGCCTTTCTGTAGTGTACAAAGGAAGGTGCGCCTGGCTAAGGGACAGCTCTAGGCGACGTTTTTTTGAGTGCGAGTGTGACGCAGAACGGATCCTAGATGTAAACCCTGACATCAATTGCCGGGCAATCGTCTGCCAAAATTCTTTCGAAGTGATATTGCTTTCTCCATAATTTTCCTTGAAAATTATGTAAGAGTTGCAAATTGAAGTGTCTAACATGTCAAAAAATAGGCGCAAATAATATTTGTATTTAGCCCGATGATCGATCTCGTAAGTAGTAAGCAAAACTCCACTTCTGGACCGCGCAAGATGGCCGTCATCGCTGACGTCCCCCCCCTCTGGCACGGCAGAGTGTCGTGGTCGGCCGCCGTGGTGCTTCGTGTCTGAGTCCCCCCCCCTCTGGAACGACAGAGGTTGTGGTCTGTCGTGGTGTGCCGGCCAGGTGGGTTCACGTTCACAACATGTTCGCTGACTCCCCCCCTCTGCAACGACAGAGTGTGAGACTCGGGTGAGTTGGTCCGACCGCCTGGTTGACGTGGGCGACCCGTCTAGGTTGACGTGGGCGACCGCCAGGATTAGTCTTGAGGCTATAGTGTGTGATGTTTTTCGTGCAATCTGCTGAATGTTGGGTTGTAAAATGGGTTGTTTCGAGTGGAAGGAGTGGTCGGATGAGAAAACGGAGGTCGGATTCGTATTCAGCGTGAAATTCTGCATCGGTAGGGTGAGTTTCAAGTCAATCGGTGAGAAAAAATTTTCAACATTTTTCGAAAAACGACAGAGTTAGAATTTGGGACGTTTTGGTGTGTAGCGTCAAAACGAAGCATCGGATGAGAAAACGGAGGTCAGATTCGGATTCAGCGTGAAATTCTGCATCGGTAGGGTGAGTTTCAAGTCAATCGGAGAGAAAAAATTTTCGGCTGACGTCCCCCCCCCTGGACAGCTTGCTTCGATTTTGGCTTCCAGTGGACGGATTTTGTCGTGCGATAGCTCGTTTGAAAGCTAAGAGTGAGACAAATTCAGTGATAGAATCGGCTTGTTCCTATCTGTCTTCGTTCAAAAGTTAGAGCGGTTACAAGATTTTAGGTCGGAGCTCGCTTACCTGAAAAAATCCTAAGTGTCAGAGTGACTTTGTATGGGTAAAATTTTGAAAATTTTCCAAAGTGTGGAATTTCGACCTGGGACCGCCACCAAAACATTTTTCATCAAATTTCACTGACCTCCCCCCCCCCGACAGCAATCTTCTAACTTTGGTTCTAGTGAACGGATTTTGTTCGTTCGAGTTGCATTGGAAAGAGGATGAAAAACTGCTCGACAACATTTTTTGTTGCGAGTAAATCGGACCAGCCGTTCAAAAGTTAGAGCGGTTACAAGATTTTAGGTCGGAGCTCGCTCACCTGAAAAAATCCTAAGTGTCAGAGTGACTTTGTATGGGTAAAATTTTGAAAATTTTCCAAAGTGTGGAATTTCGACCTGGGACCGCCACCAAAACATTTTTCGTCAAATTTCACTGACCTCCCCCCCTCTGGACAGCTAGCTTCGATCTTGGCTTCTAGTGGACGGATTTTGTCGTGCAATAGCTCGTTTGAAAGCTAAGAGTGAGACAAATTCAGTGAAACAATCGGCTTGTTCCTATCTGTCTTCGTTCAAAAGTTAGAGCGGTTACAAGATTTTAGGTCGGAGCTCGCTTACCTGAAAAAATCCTAAGTGTCAGAGTGACTTTGTATGGGTAAAATTTTGAAAATTTTCCAAAGTGTGGAATTTCGACCTGGGACCGTCACCAAAACATTTTTCATCAAATTCCTCTGAACGAGGGGGGGGGAGTCAGTGAAATTTGATGAAAAATGTTTTGGTAAAGGTTCCAGGTCGAAATTCGGAAGTTTTAAATTTTTCAAAATTTTCACCACACTGGAGCTCTCACACTTAGGAATTTTTTCACTTGTGGCATGTTACATGCACATGTGCTGACGGACCAACTTCCCGTGGTCATATGAGAATGGTTCAGGTGTCATATGATAGAGAATGATGAGACGAATCGTTTGCAACAAACCGCATGTCGCTACGATGAATACTTTCGGAGATAGAGCCATTTTAAGTTTTCTTCCGAGCATATATAAACCCCCGACAACGTAAGTCTGATCACTTCATCGAAAGACGAGGTAAGCGACGGTCGTCGCTCTGAGCTCCCGATATCGGGTGTTTCAAAGGACTCTATCTTTTGAAGTAGGCAAGCTATCTTCTTACTTCAAAGTTTGTATGATAGAGTTTGATAGTGTCTTTACTACTGATAAAATTTTTTAAAAGTAGTATGAGTAGTAAAATGCGGAATTTTTTAAAAATTCTTAATTTTCAGTTTTTTCAAAGTTTTAACATATAGACTAAGGTTTTCAAGTATCCTGAGTTCAAATATGCTATCAGATTTGAAATTCAACTAAGTCTAAGGCAGCTTTGAGGGGTTAGATCCCAGCTACTGATCAATACCTTTGACTCGGCGTTCCTGTTACCACTTCGGGGCAGTGACAATGATGTCTTCAGCTGTAAAGAGCGGGTATCGGGGAAGATCTCTCACTTCCCTAGTGATCAGTACAAGGCCTTCGGGCTGTCGACGGGATCGAGTGCCACTCACTACACTCAAATCTATCATTCCTCACTAAGTGTTGATATTATGTTGAATGTTGACTAAGTTGAATGTTGAATGATGATATTATGTTCTAGGCCGTATGCTACATTCAAATCTGCTATCAGATTTGAAATTTAACTCAGTCTAAGGCAGCTTTGAGGGGTTAGATCCCAGTTACTGATCACTACCTTTGACTCGGCGTTCCTGTTACCACTTCGGGGCAGTGACAATGATGTCTTCAGCTGTAAAGAGCGGGTATCGGGGAAGATCTCTCACTTCCCTAGTGATCAGTACGAGGCCTTCGGGCTGTCGACGGGATCGAGTGCCACTCACTACACTCAAATCTATCATTCCTCACTATAGTGTTATGCTTTAGGGTGTATACTACATGATTCAAAACTTATACTAATTTCATTATCTTACAGTTAACGAGAAATCTCAGTAACGACAAAAATGGTCAATAACGACAAAAACAAAAAATTTCACATCAAAATGTGTGTGTGCGGTCAGATCAACCGCCGAGACGGTCTCAAGGACCACATCAAGAAGGCAGGGCCGACCACATGGTTATCCTGAGTAGGGTTGCCTGTGTGAAGTGCAGGGTGCTGTTGGTTGTTGGCAGGAGGCCGAGTTTTATTTGAGGCATGGTGAGTGCACAGGAGGGTTGGTGACCGATTTGAGATTTGTGGAGTTGATGAATTACTGAGAAGGAGCGAATGTTGGGGAAAGAGGCCAAG